>JABXWE010034776.1:0-22708 GCA_014611495.1 Limonius californicus
AGTTAATGTACCGCGAATGCGAGTTTGGAGAACATTAAAACGTCATGATTTATATCCATTTCATATCCAGCCTGTTCAGCTCCTCTTACCTACAGAATTCGTTAGTCGTATAGACTTTTGACGTTGGATCATTCAAAATCGAAACCTACGTAATAGAATTTTTTTACGAATGAGGCTACATTTACAAGCAATGGATTAATTAACAGGAAGAATAGCCACTCTTGGGATTTGAAGAATCTACACGAAATCACAGTGTCAAACTATCAACATAGGTTTTCAGTGAATATTTGTTGTGGAATTATTGATAACATGCTCATTAGTGGTCCATTAGTTTTTGAGAACCATTTGACCGCCGGCAGATATTAAAATTTTCTAGCAGATCATTTGGGAGGGTTTTTAGATGATGTCCCTCTGGCGATCAGGCACGGTATGTGATACCAGCACGATGGTGAACCTGCGCGCTTTGCGTTAAGTGTAAGACAATTTTTGAATCAACGGCTTGAAGGACCTGTAATTGGCAGAGGAGAACAGCACCCCTCGCCACCAAGATTTCCGAACTTAACTTGTTTAGATAATTATTTGTGGGGCCATATGAAAGATATGGTTACCAAACAGCATCAGAGACTGTTCAAGATCTTAGGAGAGACATTTTTGAGGCAGCAGCAGTAATTCGGAATAACAATGATATGTTACGTACGTCAACCAGATCTCTCTTAAGAAGAGCCAGAATGTATCACGAGAGCAATGGTGGGCATTTTTAACAATCTCTATAGTGAATTTAAACTAAAATAAAATAAATACTGGCTTTTCAGAAATTGTAGTTATTTAATAAATAATTATTTAACAGTCGGTATTTTGAAAACGGTTTACTTTAGGGCATAACTTTATTAAAATTTTTAATTATATTTGGTCTGATTACGTACACGAAGTAGTGACCTCACGTCGTGGGCCCTCTGGAATATTGTGATTTTACAGTAGCTGTTTGAGTTTGCTTGTTAATAGTATACAAAACACTTTTGAAAAATAATAGGGGTAGTATATTATGTATCTAGTAGGAAAAGTTCTATCTTTCCCGACGATGATACCTGCGCCCGGAAATTATACTTTTCCTGCGAGTTATACATACTATCTATTCCCCGATCGGACCGAATTAATGTTTTATTATTTTTTATTCATAAACGTCAGATAATTCTTACTCCTTAGTTTAGAAAATATCACATAGAGGCCGTTGCAAGGATACCTAGTAAACGTATCTGAACTAACCTATGATTACAAATTAAATTATCGCCGTATATTGGAGTAGTTATTAAGCTAATTTAAGAAACAGGCAAGTGAATATTATAAAAAAGCTATTACTTTTATGGAAAAACAGGAAAATGGGATATACCAAAAATGGTGTATGTATTCCCTAACCTCAACGTCGACAGCAGACCAGGTGAAAATATTAACTTTCCGGCCGGGATCGCTTTTTCGTACGCTCAATTGTGTTTGGCTAGCAACGACTATAACATGTAACAGTCATTCACTTTTAGACACGCCGGGGCGGTAACATTTTCAGTCCGATCATAAAAAAACTATTTTTAGATAATTTTAGAGATACGTTATTTAAAACTGCTATTTTTGTCAATCTAATTAATTTAACTTGGTTTAAGTATATATAATTAGAATACAGAAAAAATGTTAAATTCTACCATAAAAACCGTTGGTAAGTTAGTATCATACATCGTGCGGTTAAAAAAGTATATTAAAGTAGATTGTGATCATTACTATAAAGTTTGTTCTAGTGATAGTCGACAAAGTGTGCCCTTTATTACTGGTACGTCAACTTAACTAAATTTTCAACGTATTTATTGTTTTGTTATATGTACAAGTAAGTATGTGTATACCTGAATTCAAAGCTTTTTTGGTGGTGGAACGCGCCGGAACGGCGCAGCGTTCCGGCACCTATTTTTGAATTAGAATTTACTCTGAACTTTTTAATCTACTTGAAATTTCATTTATATTAAAATCTAAAAAACATTTTTATTAATAAGAAATTTAACAAGATGTGAGTTCCGGCACCTGTTTTTCTGCAAAAAAAGTCTAAATCTGTATACAGGCTGTCCCATCGATGTGTGAGCGGCGATAGCTCCTCACTCAGGCAACATAGGTACACCCTTTGTGCATATTTTAAAATTATTTTTGTTTATACAAAGTGTTTACATACAGAGTGTTGCACTAAACATACGTTTTTTTTAATGGAACGCCCAGCTTATTATGGAATTCTTGAGAAGCCACTTCAGTGCTGATAAGTTGATATAAAATTATATAAGGCTATTTTCAACCATTCTCCCGCTAGAAAGAGTTAATTGTCAAAACGATTTCACTTATGTGTATCAAAATTGCTGTTTGTTTTTTTCTGTACAGTTTTATTAACTTTTTAGAAACTTTAAAAAACTTATTTTTATGGCAATACCCTATATATTTTGGTCTTGGTGGATAACGATTATTATAAGCTTTTTTTACGATACTAAGTTTGTGTAGGGCACAGAAGATAAGAAAAGAGTTACAGAGCTTTAGAGCTTCCATTTTTATTGTACGAATTTTAATATTTAAAAATTAAAATGGCATGTGTTCTATTTATGGTACGTATCGCATTTTCAGTTGAAACAAACCAAACTCGACTCGATCTAGTTTGATCGGAATACGCAAGCTGACTGTGGGGCGAGTTCATTCGATTCTGCCCATACCGTATCCCGGGAAACTTCGGACTACCCGTGAAGTAAAGAAACAAAAGAGACAATGAAAGGAGCTAGAGTAGCCACTTCAGAGATGTAGTTTGGAAAAATATACACATGACTACCGAAAGTAAGACCAAAGTGTACAAGACAATTGTGAGAGCTATCCTGACTTACGGAACAGAGACACGCGCGGGCACTAATAAAACGAAACAACTTCTTCGAACAACCGAAATGAATGTATTGAGATCAATAGTAAAAAAAAACAAGAGCAGATAGAGTTAGAAATAATGAAATAAGAGAGGAATGTAGGATAACCGATATAGAAAAATTTATTAAGAGAAGAAAAGGATGGAACGAGCACGTTGGAAGGGCAAATGATACTCGTTTAATAAAAATAGCAAGGGATTTCAAACCACTGGGCAGAAGACAACCTGGAAGGCCGCCGAAAAGATGGGCCGACAGCTAGAAAACCTCAGAAGAATCCCCATAAATCGTGTGAAGAAAAACAGTCTAAATGAAAGATTAAGAAGAAGAAAAAAAGAAGAAGAAGAAGAAGAAGAAGAAGAAGAACGAACCAAAAAAAAAATTAATTAAGATGAACAATATTTTAAGCGGCATATTTTCTAGATAGATAATCATAAATTATCCTCAAAAAGTCTTAGAGGATGATTGGCGGATATGGCGGATATTGATCTTGAAATACGTCGATTAATGGATTTACATCTTGGTGTCCATGCCCATTATCACCAAAATGACCGGCTGAAACAGATGGATTCGTCGAAGAGATGATATTTCATGGCCTGCAAGATCGTCAAACCTCAGACCACTAGACTTTGTCCTGTAGGAACATACAAAGTAGTGCCACCAACTCCAGAGGACATACAACATCGAATCGAAACAGTTTTTAGAAAGATCAACCGCCATATATTGAACAGTATTAAGAAAGCTTTTATAAGACATCTTCACGTGTAGTGAAGTAGGTGGAAATGTTTTCGTACATTTAATGTAAGTGTTACTTCGTTTGTGTTACTTTGAATTACTCTACTGCAATGCAATATTAAATTTTTAACGTTAATATAATTAATATTATGCTAAGTTAATTTGATTAACATGAAAAATGTGTCTTAGATCAAAGCAAGCTAAATAAGCAACAGAAACACGATGTTTTGCATTTTAACGAGTTATGTTTCCAAATACTTGTTTAATTGTTTAAATTAAATTGCAGGTATGTATAGTCTCTTCTAGTACTTACGTAATTTTTAAACGTAGATATTTTTTTGGATTTTTTACTGTTTCTATATATAATCGTTAAATTTCAGGAGAATTTAAGCACAAATCAATATAAAGGTCAAATATGATAAGGAATACCGTAGTCCGCCTAGACAAAAAAATGTCCAATTTACATTTAACATTGGCAACCGTCAAACTAAGAAGACAAGCAGTAATACCAAAATTTTAAAATTCCACATTAAAATAAATACTAGGATATTAAGATGTACATTTTCAAACATGCTTAGTAGCTTTGACAACCCATGGAAAGCCTTTCTCTAAAAAAAATTAGCCCTGTATAATATACAATGTTTCTTAAGTTTTCTGTAAGGAAAATGCATTGAAACTTATATTTTTTTCACATTTTATGCCTCTTGGATACTTTAGCCAAAAATATAAACAGTACGGTTAACAGTTCATTTAAACATAATCAAAAAATATCACTAAAATAAAAACAAAAACATACATTTACGTACAATCTAAGCTACAATTTTGATAGGAGTAAATTATTCGTTACCATTTGATAACTAAAATTTTAATGTTGTACGAATAGAACAGGTACCTATCGATTCAATTATTTCTTTATCTTAAGTAGGAGAAGTGTTCAAATTTAAACAGGAATGTTGAAGACAATTCCAAAAATTTAATTATTTAAATGTTGCCCGCGACTCTTGTTAATATATTATGGCAATTGTTTCGCCAATTATTTTGACTGTTACAATTACGATGTTGAAAAGTTTTTTGACTGTAGTGTTGAACATAATAATGAAATTTATTGACTGAAAGTGTAAATTCGACTGAAATTCTTACAAGATTGCGAGCACAAAACGTCGATCAATGCGTTTTTAAAAGTCGGGTGTTTGAGGGGTCGAAATCTTCTAGAGACGGGAGAACTCGTGTAGAAAATGAGCCGCATGTACGACGAGGTGCAACTTTGGTTAATGTGGAAAAGATTATAGCTCTTGTTCAGCAAGACAGACGGGTAATAGTATGAAAAATTTTTCAAAATTACCAAAGACATAAAAAACAAGTTAAAGTATTACAAGGTAAGTGCCATGTGCATATTGCGCATTTTGACCGACGAACACATGTTGAATCGTTTGCAAACCGCTTCTTCTTTACTTGAGAGATTTGAGATAAAAAGTGATGATTTTTTGACTGAATCGTGACAACTGATAAAAATGTAGACTATTAATCGACACTTTTGCGCGATAAAGTGAAGCAGGCGATCAGAAACAAACGGAAGAAACACAAAGTTCTCCAAGATAATGCAAAAACAATCGAAACATAAACAAACTTCGGTGGAACCATCTTCCGCGTTTACCGTTAAAGATAAAACATACGGTGAATTCATTTTCTGAAGGTTGTCAATGAAATTATAAAATTGCTTTAAAGCTTTTTTCCAATCCCTTGACTCGTTTCATTTTCGCGTCGCGTTTAAAAATGCTGTTAGGATTTATAACTGTGAAGCTGTATTCATAAGAATTTGTTTTGGAATGTACTTTCACAAAATGTTTACCAGTCACTTCTCACTGTCACATTTTGCGATACAATTTTAATAAAATTTTAACGCATGTTAAACAATTCTAGAAAACATTATGCAGAAACCTGATTAAGCATGTTTCTACAATATGCAAAATGGTTGGCTGGTATGTATGTTGTACGCATATTTTCTGTTATATTGTAATGGTCCACATGTTCTTGGAGTTTTACAACTTATCGTGCACACATGCGAAGTCGTAAAAGTTAATGAAGAGCAATTCCTTAAACTTAAACCGTGGCAAATGAGAATGAATCACACCAGTGCGTTTGTCATACGTCAGTGCAATTTTCCCTGTTGTCCATAAACAGCAAACCGTTTTCAGCAAGTTCTTTAGAACGGCGTCTACAACTGCCAACTTTCTACAAATATCTGCATCCTGATGTGTCAAAACGAGTCAGGCAGGAAAACGAAGTCTCGAGAAAGAGAAAATGTCGCATCCAGTACTGCTACAGGCTCTGTTATTTCCTTTTCTGGTCCAATATATCAATTAACGTGACGGTTCTCGAGAGAGAAACATTCGGTAACACGTTGTTTGTGACGTCACGATTAGCGGTCACTTCCTTTCCGGGTCAGTCTGATTATTAACAACCATCTCGTGTGGTTGGTATGCATGTGGGCCCGATCGAAAATATTTGCATACGCAGTATGGGAAAGGCTCTAAGGACTATTTTAGATATTTGCGACTTTCTCGATGACGCTTTATATTGATAGGCGACTAATTGTGAATGCGTAACCGTAGGTCGTAAGGTTGAAGTTATTCACCCACTTTTGTTTGCTATAGGTATACTACTACAGCTTTTATTACATAATTGCTTGGTTCTACTTCTTGTCGTAATCTTCAAAATGTTATATTGCATTGCATACTAGTTATCCATTTCAGGGTTAATACAATTGTGCAATCCGTTGACAGCATTTTACGTAGCTGCAGATACCCCAAACTGCCTAAAAATAAATTGAAGTAGGCCTTAAAGTTGGTATAACAGTTTGCCAACCTACTGCTAGTCGAAATTTGACAGAGATCTCAAAAAGCAACATAACTCGTTAAAACGGAAAACATAAGATTTCCCTTTTTTAATGTTATTATTATTCCTTTAAATATTTTTAACAACTGCGCAAGCGGTACAAACGAGGATCATGATAATGACTGAATAACATTTACTAAAAGTGCTTTTCATTGTTTCCCGATTCCTTATTTAACGTATTTTTATCTAAGACACATTTTTCATGCTCATCAAATTAATTTGATATAATTTTCATTAAATTAACATTAAATATATGTTTTAAATACCGCCTACGTCGTTATCTTTGGTTGAAGAGGAAACATCTTTTATAACATCCTTGTTTTGTGATATGTATTTATACAGGGTGATTCTAAACATGTGCGAAAAATTTTTAACACGTTTAGCTGAAGCCATTAACCCCTGATTAACCTACTAATTTTTCCAAAATTCGTCACTTGTACGGAGATATAACGCTTTAAAGTTTGTTACATCAATTCGCTAAAATGTAAATAACTTTCATGTTTCTTCTCCGATTTTTATAAATTGTGTTTTTTTGGAAAGTTAACAGTTCAAGCCGAGAAATATATGTATAATATATAATAACTGAGTGTGAAAAATAGATGAAAACATTTAAAAATGTGTAAATTAGGGTATATGTTGAAAACGAGATCGTTAACCTGAGTTTTTTTTTCAGCTTATGAACTGGTAGTCTATACAATTTAATTCAAAAATTTAATGTTTAAAGAATTATTTAACAGAGTTTCGAATAGAAATGATAATTTAAATAAAAACAAATAATTTATAAATATTTACACAAAATTTTTCACTTCTGTATCAGATATTAACTTTTCATAGTGTACATTTTTCTGAAATTTACTGGTAATTAAGTTTGGATTGTTAGCTTAGCTAAAACAACGAAGTTTATCAAAATTAGACGAGAAATAAAAAAGTTGTTTGCATTTAAGAGTAAAAAGACTTTGAAGCCCCATACATCCGTAACGGTGCCAAATTACAAAAAAAAAATAGTAGCTGATTTAGAAATTACATAACCTCAGCTGTACGTGGTTAAAGTGTTTCGCACATGTTTAAAATTACCCTGTGTATAGATCAAGGTATACGAGATACTATAGGTTTACCTGTACACCTTACGAAACAATAAATATGCTAAAAATCGAATTAAATTGACGTATAGCTGTCAACAATAAAGGATACGATGTATCGGCTATTATACAGCCTGCTATAATTTACTTTTTTCGATCGCACAGTATATGATATTAACTTAAAGTTATTAACTTTAAGGTATATCTTCTTCTTCGATGCTTTATCTCTTACGAGACGTAGCGATCTTCTTTCCTATGCGTGTATTGGGCGTTTAAAGTGCCATACACATAGAAGACCTACAGCTTAACGTGGGCTTCGAACCACAGGAAGTGTAAACACGTCTACTCCAGAGAAGATTTATTAGGCAGAATACTTCGCTGGTTTGCCATTACCTTCTGAGGGAGAACGGCGGTTAAAAATGCGATGTTCCAGTACTGGGAATTCAACCCAGGACCTGCAGCTTAGAAGTCTAATGAGCTAAACTCTAGCCCACGGCCGCCTTAAATTATATAGCTACTTGAAATATTATTTCAACATTGTCCTTATTATACATCTCCATCCAAAATACAGGATGTACTTGGTATTACTCTGATTTCCGAATATTTCCTAGCTTGTGTCTTTGCTACAGTTCACAAGTCTCACTTTTTGAGACTCAGTAATAGCTTGTACAACTAAGGGTAATCGCCTCTTCGTAAGTTTTGAACTTTTATTCAATTATAGGCTTTGCTGTAACGTTATTTTTCAAAATTATTGCAACTATTTTTATATATTCTGATACTTAGATAATGAAAATGACAAACATTTCAAGAACAGTTTCAATCAAATAGTCTGCTACTCAGTGGATAGGGTAATCGATTTATTATTTAACACTATATCAACAGATTTAGCAAAAACTCAATCACTAGCATCAAAAATAAAAGAATTAGTCTGGTGACAACTTTTTGCAAGCACTCGACATTTTCGACATCTACTTTTTAAATTAAATCTTGTAGTTTTCTTTTAAATTTTGAAGGATCTATTGTTTTTATCTTCAACAATATAAACTGTTTATGGAATATGAAAGATTTATTTTTAGGATACTCAATACAGAATTACTATATTTCTTAAAATTTAAGAAAACTGAAAACATTTGAAAGTACATAGATCTTTAAGTAACCCGTTTTTATTAACAGCTTGATCATAAACTTGATGATGAACAAAGTTATGGCTGATTTTTGCCATTTCCTGATTTATCCGAATTTTAATCCTATAATCCATAATGGCCGGAGCACCATCTTGCTGGAATCATGGATCAATGATTCGTTCTCCAAAATTTCCAATTCATCTTTGATTTCTGAGGATATTGTATTCTCATTTAAATTAAAAGTGAACTCATCAGAAAACAATGTTATTTACAAAGTTAGCACTGCACATTTCCATAATGTGTTTACAAATCTGCATCTCTGTGTCAAAATGGAATTTTCATAATTTATGCTGTTTATTATATACAATTTATCCATACACTTTTACAAGGAAAATTTGTGCTTCATAATGTTACATATATTTAAGCTTTTCGCCTGTTTTGGAATTGATTGTATTGCACCTAAATATTCTTTATTTATCATTTTGTCAATATTAGTAGCGCTACCATGTTCTTCTTCTTGTTTATTACCGCAACTTAAACAAACTGTATAGTAATTAAGATACTGATATTGATATCATCTGTTATTTGTTTTTTACGCAATGGTACATAAAAATTAGCGATTCCGAAAACGGAAACAAGAAACCTTTAAAATACGGAAACAAAAATACAGTTCTAATTCGATGACGTCAATAGTCAAACCTATCGAACGATAAAAACAAACAGATAGTGACAAAATGTAGTCTGTATTTGACTAAACAGCATTAAATAAAAGTATTTTCTGATAAAATAAGTATTAATGTGAAGAGATGTAGAGATTATTAATTATTCAACTTAGAACGGTCAAACGTATGGCACAACATTAGTTTACAGTTTTTTATTGGTAGATATGTAACTTCAGTCATAGGTAACAAGTTTTCCATACAATCCTATTCATGTCTATGGATTTAAAATTAATAATAGAATGTTTATAATATATTATAGGCAAATCACCGAGACCGTACGTGTGCGCCATCAATAACATTCTGTGGATACTTGTTACTGCCAACTATGTAAAAGTATGAAGCTGTGTTTATTTTTTTAAATTACCTAAAAAATGTGTTTATTTGTAAGGCAGCTTAAAGTAACGTTAAAGTTTTGATTTTTATTATTTATATTTTCATGGTTTTTATGCAAAAAACAGTAACAGTCGCAAGGGATTTTCGCCTGTTATATCGGCATTACTGTTTTTATGAATATGATAATTATACATCGACGGGTTGTTTCGCTTCGATATTTTACATACTCTGAAATATAAATCTTATGTAATGTAAACATAGTAACAATCTGACATCATGGAATTTCACGAAACAAACGCAGGGTCTTTGTAATTTGCCTGTGACACAGTTCTATTTTCCTTTTATATTTTGCAATAGTTAATGAATTCATTTTTACAACTTAATAAACGTTGCTTAATTATAATGTTTGACAATATTAAACAAATTCATTCAACAAAAAACTTGATTTAATCAATATTTTGCTAAATAAACCTAACTGGTAAATTTGTCGAGAAATAACTGTATCCCTAACGCTTTTTCGTATTATAATTTAAACTTATAGAATCCGCCCAGGAACAGCCGTAGGATTTATATTGTGCCCCAGAAAGCAAAGAGTGCGTGGTAAACCATGCAAAAAAATTAGGAAGAGATACACTGGTGTAAAGCTTGCTAATTTATTGACATCATCCACGCCAACCCACGTGGATGAAGTCAGTACAACAGCAAATATATGTTTTGATTTGATCCGTGTCTATTTATGAATTTTTGTTCACGTCACCTAGTTACAAGTTTGGAATGTTATTAAACACCCAGAATGTATGGCTTTATTTTGGACGATATTTGTAAGGAATCGTTAAATTCGTTGAGACGTTTCATTTCTAGAAGGAAAAGAAAATGTTACATGCTTAGAAGTTATTACATGTGCCTTATGTGGATACCTATATGGGTCTCTGACGTCGCAAGTGTTACTAAAACAGTTCCGCTTTATATTTTGTCACTATCTTATTAATGTTAGATTTTCTAACCATTATGTTGATTCTTAAAATATCCATCTACTTAGCTCTCTTACCAACAGTTAAAACTCTCTTTTCAACAGTAAAATATAATATAACGTTGAGATTAATCCTTTGGAATATAAACAAAAAATAGTTTATAGGTTAGCCTAAAATAAACATGCAAGTGATATTTGTTCTGGAAGTTCCAAATTATTTGAAGAATTGTTTACCCCTGTACAATTAATTAAATTAACAATTTTCCTCCGTTTCTGAATGCACTTGTATGCTTTGCACGGATCATTTAGTATCATTATTATTTACGTCTTCAAATCAGTGTTGGCAGATTTGGTGGATGTATTGCTTTTTGTGTTTCCCCGAAATACATGGTTTATGCATAACGGGTGTAATTTTCTTCAAGTTCGCCAAAGGGTGCCTGGTAATCCCTGATTAACGTTTAACAAAGCTGTAAATGCAGGCAAAATAATCAATATCCCAGGATCTACATTTGATATATTTTTCGCCGAATTAAATGTTCGCTATCAGTCCACGTTGTCCACATTTTTAAATATAGTATAAATAAATATATATCTACTTCGCACAGAAGTTCATCAACGACTTTAAAAATTATGTCAGTGAGGCAGACAATGAGGTAACGATCTAATCTAGTCCTTGAAAAGTAACTTATTACTCATATAAGTTAATTAAGGAAGCTAATTTTGATACTTATGTAGTTTACTAGGTTTAACATAAATAAGAATAGTGAAACTAAACAGGGTAATCTTAAATAATCAATTAAAAACAGAGAATTTAAACTTCTTGCTTGAGTCACGACCCCTAGGAAACCACAGCCTCTTTGCAATATGTAAATTTACCTGAAAGCAGTCGGTGCTTTAAGCCGAATTGCAACTAGCTGGTAAATCCTCGTTCTAAAGTAACTTTTTAAAGTGGATAACGGCATAATTTAAAGTAGACTATATATACCCACGTTTACTTTAAATAACTAAAATTATAGATATCTATAAAATCTGTTATACCCACATATAATGATAGATAGAGAATTTGCCATTCGCCGCGTACCATTCGCCGAAGGACGATTCTTCATGGAATGGTGCCCTACGGTATGATTTGCCTCAAAGAATGGAATAGTAGTTGTCGCATAAAATTCTTTAGGTGTGTTTTGATAGTGACGCTAGTACATCACTACATTTTTTATGTCAATATAACTGACAACTGTCTTTATGAAACGGTACATTACATTTGAATTCTCAAAAATTGCGTAGAGGAATTAGAGATGCGTTTTCCCAGTGAGTAAACATCATTTTGTAGATCTTTCTAGCCTCTTATCATACACATAAAATGAGCGGACTACTTGATATAGGCATTCTTATACCTACTTGTAATAATAATGTCTGTACGAGTTGGTACTATAAGAACATGCAAATATATTCATTATTTTTAAAATGTAGAGTTTGTTCTACCACTTACTGTGGGTATTATGTAGTGTATTCGATATAAATTCAGTTGTAGAATATAGCTACAAGTTGGGATCACTTTAATTGAATAGACAGTATAAATACACAATCCAAGTGGCTTTTCAACACCCACGATATAATTTTTTTACCATTACTTTAAAAAGCTCGATAGTAAAATAGGGCGAATAAATGATTAGCTAATTAGCTATGATTTTTTTCAGGTAAACGAAGGAAACTCACGGAGAATCCTTATTACAAAAAAATATATATGAACTGTTACTGCTATTAAATTGTTATAATGTATATACGAGTATAATATGATGAAAAACAGAAATATAACCAAATGTAGCTTTTAGGATTTCATCTATGTTCGTTCTTATATCATCTAACAATTGTAATAGAACTGGCAAAGGTTGATTAATGAAATACAACGGACAACATTCTCAGTAATTCTAATACCAACATGGTAGTATTGTAACCGGTGGAGAACTGGTCCCGGTGAAACGTGTCGCGGCAAATCGTATTGTCGGCCAAACGTGTCGCGGCAAATCGTATTGTCGGTGAAACGTGTCGCGGCAAATCGTATTGTCGGCGAAACGTGTCGCGGCAAATCGTATTCTCGACGAAACGTGTCGCGGCGAATGGAGATCGGTAAATTGTGGCGACACAGTGTGCGCGGCGAATTCTACTCAACCCGAACATTTAATCATTTCTCTTATAAATCTTGAATTTTTTCTTTGCATAATCTAACAAATTGCAAATAAAGATAATAAAAGGATAATTCTTAAAAAAGATTCATATATTCACTGCCAATATAGATTCGCATCTAAAATGTGATCGAAATCACTAATAAAACAAAAGTATTCTTGTTGTTTTTTTAAAAATTATCATTTATTTAAGAACTTTTTTGAATAGGGGTGGATTTAATTCTATTGTCCTCTTAGGAATATAGACTATCTATTTGTACACTAATTTCAGAAATATTCTGTATTTTAGCTATACACAGGGTGTTTAAATAGTGTAGTTATAAGTTATAAAGAATTGGGCTACCGCACTAAACATCAATAAAAGTTTCACCTAATTAGAAGTAACTAGTTTCATTAGTTACGCGAATCAAAAAAACAGTTATTGTTTTGTAAACAGTTTTGAATAATACAGGAACAACAAAGCGGAAATTACTATAATATTATATTATCTTAATAGTCCATGACTGTAGATTTAAAAAATATAATATAAAGAGTGTTCAATTACAAACAAAAATTTAGTTCGTCTCGGTGTGAAAGAAATTTCGAATTATGCAGAATAAAATTCCCTGCAACCTTTATTAATAGCATTTTCGGTTATTATGAATTTTAGATCAGATCGAAAAGAATTCTTTACTAAATAAACACCCTGTATGTATTTCAGGAACACTACTTATTGTTTGGATCATAACATAGTAGCCTAAGCAATGTCCAGATTCTGCAGAAATTAAGGAACTTAATTGACAACAGTTAAGAAATCCAGTTACAAGAAAGTTTTAATAACAAACTTTTTAACTAGCAATGCGGCTTTGTTGTGCAACTTGCATCAACTTTCATTCACAATTATTGGTTGCATGGAGTTGCATTTCTATCGGCGCAATTTTTCGCGCTACTGGGTCGATAATCATTTAAAAGTAGAAAATCCGGAGTCGCAGCTATTGTTTTCGCTTCCAATTATTAACTAATTCAAAGCCAAATGGTTATTTAATTACGTGTGATGTGAAAACACGGCTAGTTGATTAACCGAACAATAAATCTTTATTACGAAGCAAGTTCTTTAACACAAAATTTTAACAGTTAGCACTGCAAAAGGACAACTTAATTTTGTTTACGCTTTCTTTAGTAATATGTTTATTTTACGGTTGCTGTCAATAATGGAATTCCTTACAAGGCTATATCGCAACATTGGAGAATTTAACGCTGCGTTGAATAATAAACCTGTATTTATACGGTATTTATACATTTTTACATGTATATGTGGTTCGATGCCGTTTTGCCATAGCTTTTAATTTACGAGGCGTGTTCAAATGTAAACAGGAATATATTATTTATAAAAGGGTATTACAATATTCTCTCCCACGAGGATTGATCACTATGGGAGAGTAGATCAACAACCTCCCTTATGGGGGAGGCCCTTGCCCAACAACGGGATGTTGCGGGTTAATAATAATAATAAAATAATAATTACAATATTGTAACCGTGAAAACTATATTACTTTTCCATGTAGTCCCCTTGCCTAGCGATGCACTTGCGCCACCAATCTGGGAGCTTTTTAATACATTTCTGGAAGAAGTCTTTAGGTTTCCTGCGCACTCGCTCTTGAATAGCTTCGATAACGTCGTTACTTAACTGAAATCTTAACTCGACTAAAAATTCTCTAAGTGGGCCAAACAAATAAAAAGGACGGTATGCTGCATGATGCTGAAGTTTGTTTATGGTTTCAATTGTTCCTGCAGCAGTATGAGTGCAAGCACTGGCTTGGAGAAAACTGAGCAGAACTTTTTCTTCTCTTCCGTTTGTTCCTGATCGCCTGCTTCACTTTATCGCTCAAAAGTGTCGAATAATAGTCTGCATTAATTTTGTTCTGTAAAGAAATCAATGAAGAGTACTCCTTCAGATCCCAAGAAAATCACTTTATCAGCTGACAACAAAGTTTTTGCTTCCTTTGGCTTTGGTGGTGAAGACACCACTGCATGCTCACACGTTTTGTATGACTAAAATAATGTTCTACTAGGTTTCATCAACTGTCACAATTAAGTCTAAAATTAATCTCCTTCTCTTTCATCGCCGCAGGAAGAGAAAGCGATTTGCAAACCATTCAACGTATATTCTTCGGTCCAAGGACGTATCCAAGGGGGCAACTGTCCCCACTTCCAACGTGGAAGATGGTCAGAGAAGTACAAGAGAATCCGTGTTTTTAAGGATCACTTCGTCGATATTGTTGAAGCATTAGAGACATTAATTGAAAAGGATAATGCAGCAATAAGAAAAAATGCATATCAAATGCATGCAGCGGTGTGCACATCTTCATTTGTTGTGTCAGTAGCATTAATTGCGAAGTATTCCTCTACCTGGAACCCGTATCAAATACACTTCAACTGAACGCACTTGACATAGTTAAAGCTAACCAGTACATTTCAACAACTATTCTCGTCAAGCTAAGCGAACATCGGGAAGATGCGGAGAACGTCACAGCTGACGTTTTGAAAGAATCAGGCGACATTTCAAAGCATTTGAATGTTGATATAACCGCCACCCACGTTGCTGGCCCACAAATGCATAGAAGCAACCTAGTCCATCCGAATTTTAGAGAAGGTCTCTAATAATTCCTTACTTGGATTCCATTATATCATCTTCAGAAGTCAGGTTTTCTGCAGACAAATCACCTGCATTTTCATTGCTACATTTCCATCTGAGTAACATGAGAGATGTTGGAGGAATGAAATGAAAGTACTTCATCTTGTGCAACTTTTTACAATTGGGAAAGCATCGTAGGCGAATGGGAATTGTGGTTCAAAATGTGGAATGAGGTAAAAGAAGCGCCAGATATAATCGAGGTTTTAAGAAAGTGCGAATTGTTTCTTCCAACCATTAGAAAGGCGTTACTGGTTTTGCTTGTGTGATTAGAAAGATTGAGAAATTTGAAAACTAATACAAGTCTGTCTCGTTGAATAAGAGCCTAATTTTTTCTTCAGTTGCAGTTGGTGACAAGGGCAAGAGTTAGAACACAATGACTCATCTAAATATCTCGGAATCCGATTAGACCGAATAATGTCATTTTGGAAACACTGCCAAGAGATCAAAGGAAAGATATGCGCCAGAAATAACAATTCGAAAACTCACCAACACTAAATGGGGAACGCAACCCCACACACTTCGAACTTCGGCGATGGCACTGTGTTTCTCGGCTGCATAATATGCCGCACCTCTATGGGTTCATCCTCATATACCAAGCACGTTGACGTCGCATTTAACGAGACGATTCGCACGATATCAGGATATCTAAGGCCGACACCGATTGAGAAAATAGGTGGTATTGCTCCACCCGCCATCAGGAGATGTGTTGCCTCGGAAGCAGATAGGAAAAAGCAAAACTACCGACCACAGGCAACCCCTATATGGACAAGAGATCCAGCGATGCAGATTGATGCCCCGAAAAATCTTTCTGCAGAAGACAACAACCCTGGAAGCGTCATGCGATAGCCGCCGCCTTAACCTGTGGCATCAGATGGCGGAACACAGGTGGATAGAGCCAAAGGAGGAGCTGGCTGCTGAAAGTCACCGGGAGTACCCAACGTGGAAAACCTTTAATAGATTGAGGACGGGCGTGGCATGCTGCAAAAGTAATCTGAAGAGATGGGGCTACAGAGAAGACGATATCTGCGAATGTGGTGCGACCCAAGATCAACAACATTTGTTTTCATGGCCACACATAGAAGACATAGCCAATGACAAGGCCATTCGCGTGACGGAATATTGAAAAAGGTCTATTTGATTTGGTGATCCGGACACGGAAAGTAAGTAAGTAGTTCGTACATGAAGGTCATTTTCTACACGGGTTCTCCCGTCTATAAATGATTTCGTCCACTCAAAGGCCCGACTTTTAGAAACATATTGGTAACCGTATTGTGCTCGCAGTCTTGTAAGGATTCTGTCGAATTTACGTATTCACTTGCAAGAAATGACTACTACAATGAACAGAACATTCCGACATCGTAACTGTAAGTCTGCAACTGTCAAAATAAAATTATAATTATAGCGAAACAATTTTCACAGATAAGTTAACAAGAGTCACGGCCAACTTTCAATTAATTTTGTTTTTTGAATTGTCTTCAGATGGAATTTTCATATACAATATCCCAAGTGTCAGGCATATTACTGAAAATTTTTCCGCGCTGTCGCACAAGTGTTTGTTGCAACAAAAACTGCCCAAGCGCGTAGTGCGCGGGCAGTTTTTAGGGGCAACAAACACGCGTGCAAGGCAGCAAGGAAAAATTTTAAGGATATATGCCTGAACGAGGGGTATTTGTTCAGAGAATTTCGCGCATAAAATAAATTTGACATCTGACATTTTTACTTATGTCATTGTCAACCAATTGAATGTCTTCTATTTCGAAATTTGAACCAGTACGAGTTGATTATACCGGTAATTTCCCTAGGGGTATTACCAGTATAATACCAGCCTAATTGGTGGATAAATTCAAAATAGAGGCTTATTATTGGTTAATAGAAAATGAGGGAAATTATCATATAAATATTCCTGTTTCAATTTGAACACTCCTCGTATAATCAGGCTGACTCTGGTTCTAATCAGACAAGAAAAATATTTCTTTGTTATTTCATTTAGTTGAAAATAATAAGGAGACACCCGTAACGTGCAAAATTCGTATAATCATTCGGTTAGGCTATTCTCACAGAATGCCTAAGTACAATGCACATAATAATTTACTTCCGTATTTCCACAACATATAATTGCAGCGCAGTCGCCCGACCATATTACGCATATATTTACTTTAATGGGTTCTCCTAACTGTACCTTTTAATTGCAAACGGAATTATTATTTTAATTGTATGTTTTATCGGAAGCTTTGCTGTGAATTAATTGATGACCCAACCAAGATCGCTGCTGCAAAAGCAAATGCCAATCTTAATTTTTATAAATCGTAAACCCAGACTGTGAAATAATACTTGTTAGCTAAAACGAATTCCTTTAATTGCAAGCTTTTGTTGAAATTTGAGGTTTTAGGTCAGTATTTCAAATGCTTGTACAAAATTATTCACGTTCCCTAGCTGTTTGGATTAACAACTCACGTTTAGTGCTTATTTAAATTAACCTCATGAACAGATGCAATTTTTCACTAAATTTGGTGCTACAAAAGTGATGATTCTGTGGTTTTTAATTATTATCGTTAACAACCTACATAACTGTTAGCATGTAGTACACCACGTTTGTTCAATTGTCGCTTTAACCAGAACAGAACTAAGCATGCATGTTAATTATGTAGTGCATCCTGAATGTGAATTTATTCGAAAAATGAGCTGCTTTGTCCGTTTATTGGTGTTTTCACTGAATAAAGTATTACAGGAATAAAGTTTTTAAAAATGATGATATTAATCAAAAAGTAAAGAATAATTCGAAAAAGATCAATTAGAAAAATTCTACACTTTGCATACGGAAATTTCGGATGGCATAGAGTTACTTCCATAAAATTATGGAAAAAGCCTGCTAGCAAACTTTTATTTAGAGTACTAACCTAGTATGCATTGTATATGGTTTTTCTGAGAATTGATTTTAATTTTCTATACCATTATAAATCGAAACTGTATAAAGAAAGTCCGTATAAAACCCCTAATCAGAATAGAATGTATTTTCAATTGCATAATAAATCCTCGTTCAGTCACACATTTTACTATTTTTTTAATTATATTTGCTCTCGAATATTTCCAAGTAATACCTTCTTAGCACAGAAAAAAATACTCTGCTATTTCAAGAGTTCTAAAAACACCAGTTATACGATGCCGTGGTGCTTTTCCTGGGATTTTATTTATGTTTACATAACCTATAATTACCTTGTACTTTCAATATTTATTGTGTATGTTTTCTAAAGTTATTATTCATGCATTTAGTGAAGTTTTGATGGCTAGTAATTAACTGTTTGGTTGTATTAAACACTTCCAGTTACCTAGCTATTTCAAGCAGTTGCCAGCTTTAATGAGTATTACTAGAACAGTTTCTCTAAAAACAACCTCCAACATGAAACCTTTCATTTTTCTCTCTTTTATGAGCTGTAATAGAGCAACGTAAGAGAAGTAAAGAATAAGTGTCAGGTAACAAAAGACTATGACGCCGCAAGTTCATCAATCATTAATTTAAAATAGTATTTTGCACGAGACCAACAATATTAACAGTGTTGGTACAATTTCTACGGTGCGTATGCAATACTCTCACGATGTATGTATGTTTCTGTAGAGTAAATATCATTAAGTTATGTTAGTTAAGTAGCTATATTATCTATTGATTTGTTAAGCTACCGATTTGTTTCAAAATAAGAAGTCACAGAAAGGTGGTATTATAACACAGTAATCCAACATATACTGTATTTCTGTCAGTGTACCTAAGCCTATCATATTAACGTTTCCTACATGGAGATCTCCATAAATTTAGCATATAACATTTTTTTATTATTTCTTTATTTTACTTGTAAATAAGCTATTAAGTGAGGGTGTCAGTACGAAATTTGAAACGCCCCGTAGATAGAACAAATAGCTCGTAATCATTTAAACATTGTTTCATGCTTATCTTGGAAATGTAAATCATTGATTAAGGTACAAATTTGGAATACAAGGGGTATTGATAAGTACTTAGCCTACCATATAAAACAGTACAATATTTCAAAACAAAATTTGACTATTCATCACAATCTCCTTTAAGACTTATACATTTAGCAGAACGTTCACAAAGTAATTCCAAACCATTAAAAAAATTTTTTGTCTTGATCTGCAAACCACTCCTCAACGGCACATATTGCTTCGTCATTTGTCGAACATCTTTTACCTTTCAAATGTTTTTTGAGTTTTGGGAACAAAACCAATTTCATCAATTTTTTGCAGTGCAATCAACGACTTGTGAGCAGGGGCGTTGTCTTGCAAAAAGAGCACACCTCTGGCAAGTTTTCCGCGACGTTTTTCCACAATTTACTTACGTAATTTAGTTAGCGACTCAGTATAATATGCTCCTGTGATAGTTCTACCCCGTTCCAAATAATCTATCAGAATTATCCCATCTCTGTCCCAGAAAACTGAAGCAAGAATCTTGCCAGCCGATTTTTGAATACGGAATTTTTTGGGTCGTGGAGAACCAACATGCTTCCACTGTTTGGATTGCTCTTTAGATTCTAGGTTATAGTGACGGATCCACATTTCGTCCATAATAACAAGCCGATCCAAAAAGTTTGAGGAATCTTCTGCAAAACGGCAGCAGATTTCCTTTGACGTTGTCATTCGAACGCGCTTCTGATCAACGTTCAAGCAACTTGGGAATCCATTTGGCCGAAAGCTCTCTCATACCCAAGTCGTGACGAATGATGTGACACACATGTTTATAGGAAATTTGCAATGCTTCTGCAATATTCTTAATCCCAATACGTCGATTTTCTAAAATCATATTATGGACAGAATCAATGTTTTCCGGAGTAGTCACAGAAATTGGTCTTCCAGGGCGGTGCTCATCTTTCACATCTGATCTTCCTCTTTTATCCTCCGCAACCCAGTTTTTAATAGTGGCGTATGAAGGACACTGATCACCTAAGGTTTTTATCATATCAGCAAAAATCTCTTTGCCCGATAACCGATCTTTTTCTCAGACATGCCGTTTTCAAAAATTCACAGTTTGATCAGCGTTCAATTTATGGATGTCAAACTTTGACAACTTATTTATAAAAGATAATAGTTGTAACCATAGCAACCATATTCACTTTTCTTTACTAGAAACTTTCCAGGCTAACTAGATATCAATATCCCCTCATATCTATAGAATTTTAAATAAAAAACAAAATTCCTGAATTTTATACAGTTATCCAAAAAATAACAAGTTCAGTAATACTTTACTTGGGGGTATTTAATAAAGTCTAGGAAAAGTTGATAATTGAAAACAGTTTATTTCAATAATTATGTCATATATGGTCAAGGTGTTTAAAGATTTTTTAAAATTCATGAACTGTGACAAATAAATCAGTATCACAATACAGTAAATATTTCCATGCAGCCAAAATAGCTAATAGTGGGCTACAGGATTAAATAGAACAGGGCAACAAAAATACTGTCTCTCTCTTGTGTCTCCCTTTCTATTACATTACTTATATGCGAATTTTAAATACGTCCCGATTATTTCCCCTATTCACGAATTACCGATGAAGTTCCCTAAGTAAAAGAAAGATACGGATATGCTCGTTTACCTGTCTACAACCGGTCTAAAAGCGAAACCAGATTACTGAGCGATAAGGGGTTTTACAAAGGTATAGAATGTGGATGGTAATTGCGTTCAGTCATATTTTAAAGATGTAAACACTTTTGAAAATATGGTTGTACGCAATAACCATACATATTTTGTATCTTCATAAAATTCCTTATTGGACAATAATTTGGTTTCGCTGTTAGACCAGTAGTAAACAGGTAACCCAGCATATCCGCATCTTTCTTTTACTCAGGGAAGTTTCATCTTCAGTTTCGGTAACTCGTGGATAGGCGAAATACTTGAAGCGTATTTAAAATTTGCATAAATGTAATGTAACAGAAAGAGAGAGACAGTATTTTTGTTGTCCTACTCTATTTAATCCTGTAGCCCGCTATTAACGGTGGAACCACTGTGTTATATAACGATGCGAAGTTATTGCGTATCCCTTAGATATTTCTTTTAAAGGGGTGCCTGTAACAATGTTACTAGATTTTTCTTTATTAAATTTTAAAGTTTTCAAATAGTATCCTGTTAAATAGTTTTTAAGCTTTACTAAGCAACACAGTACAGTCAAACTACTTCGTTTGCGCTTCCCTGCATGTAACCTATAAGTTAGAAGATCGTTCTCTTAAATATAATTATTTGTGTGTGTACTCACCAAATAACAATCGAGTGGCTTTTCTCGTGGTCTGCTGTATGCCTTTTGTAATTCTGTTTGTTTGAGAGCATGAGCGATATGAAGGGCACTAGCATCAAACCGTCCATATTGGTACCCCGGGGAGTCTGTGTGGTTGTTTTGGGGATACGAGTTTGGACTATAGGTGTGTTTGTTACGTTCCCCATACGACGGGGTAGAATGTTGAGCATTGCCATTGAGGTGTGTACGTATATTTAAAGCTAAAAAAGAAAAAAAAAGTAATAATTTCATTATAAAACGAGAAACAAAATGAAACAAATCATATACAGAATATACAAAATAAGATGATTGCAATCTCGCAAATTCTATAAGATGATGAACCCCTTAAATTAGGAAAATGTTGAGCAATTTTATACGAGGCTTGTTCAACTGAAACCCCTCTTTGATAAACATAGCCTTGAAAACAAACGCAATAATTCAAGTGACGTTTGTTAATGGTAGTAGTGTTTGTAAGCAACACATTAATAAGTTTCCGGCGTTTGAATTTGATTGTGACTTGTAAATCTTCGATTTTGAAATGGCGTTTGTTGTTTAAAATCCGTCCAAGTTTGATCAGCGTGCGGTCCTACAATTTTTATGCAATGAGGACGTGCAGCCATTCATACGCGAATGCAAGCAGTGTATGGAAATGCATGTATTGCATACCCAACTGTGAAGGAATGGTGCTGAAAACTTTTGAACGGAAAAGAGCGCACTATGGATGAGTCGCGACCAGGTGCACGGTGTCCTGCATTAACAGAAAACAATATGGCAAGTTTGGGAGGCCTTATTAGAGA
>JABXWE010034781.1:0-14582 GCA_014611495.1 Limonius californicus
TATTTGTAACCACTTTTGATTTATTGAGCAAATAGCACAAAATTAAGGAAAAGGTTGTCTAGATTTTTTTTTGTTGCATATATTTTTATGATTTCTTAATATTAATTATATAATTCATTGTAATAATTTTTGAATATGCAAACCATTTGGAAGAGGAACATTTTTACAAGTGGTTAGTGAAGGGTAATTGAAGAACTTCAAAGCATATGTGAATTGAATTAACAGTTTTTGAGATAACGCGCATTAAATCAAAATGTTAAAAATATCATACCAGTCTTAATTTTTAACCTATATATAACCTATTGCAATCTCTACTGCATCCCAGTTGTAAAATTGCAAATTACCTCTTTTACGGAAAATGTTACCAAAAAACATTTTTAACATGCGTTTCCAGTTCTTGCCGTTTTTCCAAAGCTTATTGTCTTAATAAGTTTTTAATAAACTTCTAGATTTTAAATTTCAGTAAAATCAAACAAGCTGTTTTAGAGATTCACATACACCGAGGCAAACATTTTGTAAAAATAGTTTTCTTGGTTCCTAGTGGTTTAAAATGAGAAACCCTATATACAGGGTGTCCCCCAACGTGAGGTCACTACTTTGTGTACATAATCTTTAGATCAAATATGGTTAAAAATTCTAATCAAGTTATGCCCTAAAGTAAACCGTTTTCAAAATACAGAGTTTAAATTATTATTTATTAAATAATTACAATTGCAGAAAAGCCAATATTTATTTTTATTTTAGTTTAAATTCCCTATAAAGATTGTTCAAAATGGCCACCGTTGCTCTCGAGACACATTCTGGCTCTTCTTAAGAGAAATCTGGTTGCCCTACGTAACATATCATTGTTATTCCGAATTAGTTCTGCTGCCTCAAAAATACGTCTCCTAAGATCTTTAACAGTGTTTGATGGTGTTGGGTATGGTATACTGCGAGTTTGGAGAACATTAAAACGTCATGGTTTATATCCATTTCATATCCAGCCTGTTCTGCCCTCTTACCTACAGATTTCGCTAGTCTTATGGAATTTTGCCGGTAGATCATTCAAGATTGAAATCTACGTAATAGAATTTTATTCACGGTTGAGGCAACATTTACAAGGAATGAATTAATGAACAGAAAGAACAACCACTCTTGGGATTTGGGGAATCCACACGAAATCACAATGTCAAATTATCAACACAGGTTTCCAGTGAATATCTGGTGTGGAATTATTGATAACATGCTCATTGGTCCATTCATTTTTGAGAAGCATTTAACCGCCGACAGATATTTAAATTTTCTAGATCATTTGAGAGGATTGTTGATGTCCCTCTGGCGATCAGACATGGTATGTGGTAGCAACACTTTGCGTTATGTGTAAGACAATTTTTGAATCAATTGTTTGAAGGACGTGTAATTGGTAGAGGAGAACAGCACCAGTGGCCCCCAAGATTTTCGGACTTAACTTGTTTAGATTATTATTGTATGACTGTTGAAGATTTTAGGTGATGCATTTTGAGGCAGCAGAATAAATTCAGAATAATAATATGTTATGTATGTATGCAGCCACATCTCTCTTAAGAAGAGCCAGAACGTGTCTCGAGAGCAACGGTGGCCTTTTTGAACAATCTTTATAGTGAATTTAACCATGTACAGTTGGATTTTGGTGCAAAAGAGTGTCTAAAAATTATCAGTTTTTTTTTTAACATTTCATTATAATTTTTTTACATGTTTTTTTTACATTTTATCAGAACAAATTAAATGATCAGAAAAAACAAAATAAAACAATGTTTAAAATTTTATGGAAATAATTTAATAAATTTTTTTGGTATGATATACTTTAAAACATTCAATACACAACCCCACATCACATCCGGACAATAGTATTTTGTCTCCTTTCGATTCTTTTGCCGTTTTCATTCTTCTATGAGCAACATGAATACTTTGCACTGTCTAGTAGGCCTTTCTTTATTCGCCGTAGGTGGTATTGGTTCCATAAAATGTCTACCAATCAAATGTAATGGTGACGGTGTTGATGATGGGCGTCCTGAATGTTGCTGTATTGTTCGTATTTTTCAATAATTTGTTCCACGAGATCTAATCTAAGTTGTAAATGAGTTTTTGTACAACCCTGCTTTGTTTAGATAACAAACGAATTCCATATTGTTTGATCTAGAAAGTGTAGAAACATTTTATAATAATATTTCTTCCTTCGCTTTTTGATGACAGGATAGTTAGGTGTTGGTCAACTCTGTCAATACCACCCATAGAATTATTATAATCATTGAATACTTTTGGAATTTTTTAGAATCTCCTCTTCTAGTTGATAATAAGGCGACGTCTTTTTGTCCTTCTATTTCATAACACATGCTTTCCCTCTCTGGTAGGCACATACTTCTCCTTTTTTCAGTTTTTTCTTTTGCAGACCTTTTGGAACATCTTTTCTATTCAATCTCAGAGTTCCAAATGTGTTGATTTTATTTTGTAATAGAATATCTGCTAATACCGGGGAGGTATAAAAATTGTCTGTGGTCAGACAGTAACCCAAATTCAAGATGGGCTTCATCAAAGCCATTACAATTTGTAATCCCATTGCATGATCTTTATAATTACCATCAAGTAATGTTCCCTTTCCAGTATAAATTATAAATGACCAAATATATCCAGATTTAGATTCACATAGTACAGGCCTTCTTAAACTATGGGTCGCGACCCCAAATGGGTCGCGTAGCAAAATTCTGGGGTCGCGAGAGATTTTAATGTCAAATATTTAAATACACGATTTTATAACATCTAGATGTGTATTTGTGCAGAGTCACACTCACACACCTGCACACAAACAAAGGTTGGAATGCGCGCGCACACGTGCAGCGAGACAATGATTCAATAACACTGACTGTAATGTGAACTAGTGCAGTATTGACGCTCTTCTAGAGTAGTCAATTGTCAGTGTTCCACCGTAACGAGATTTTAGTTTTTTTTATTTATTCGGTAATTAATTAATCAATTATTATATGCAATATGTTATTTTTATATATTTATTGGATTTTAGGATCAAAATAATTTTTGGCCATGGATAAATGGCTGAACTTAAATAAGAATGGTAATGACGCAGATGATAATGCTACAAACTCTCCTCAGGCAGGACAAAGTATTGAAAAACAGGCATCTAATGTGCGAAAAAGAAAATATGATGAGTCTTTTCTTCAATTTGCCGTTCACCATTGGAGAAGATCTTGTATTACCTGCTGCTATTAAAATGGTAGAAATACTACATGGAAGTAAATATGGCGATGATATTCGAAAAATTCCTTTGTCGAACGACACTGTCTCGAATAGAATTTCTGATATTAACGAGGACCAATTAGTGCAACTTATTACAAGAATTAAAGAAAGCCCAAAATTTTCAATTCAGTTGGACGAAACAACGGATATTACTAAATTGGCTCAGTTGTTAGTATATGTCAGGTACGTTTATAAAGAAAGCGTGGAGGAAGAATTGTTATTTTGTCATCCTATGAAAGACCATACTACAGGGAAAGACATATATTGTAAAGTTGACGAATTTTTAAAAACTGAAGGTTTAGAATGGAAAAATTGCTGTGGAATATGCACAGATGGTGCAAGAGCGATGACGGGCAAAAACATTGGTTTTAAATCATTTTTTCAAGCTGCTCATTATGATCATATAACTTTTACTCACTGCCTTATTCACCGAGAGGCCCTTGCAGCAAAAAAATTAGCACCAGAATTGAACGATGTGCTTCAGGATGCTGTTAAGATTATAAATTTTATTAAGAGCCATGCCCTTAACAGCCGCTTATTTTCAAATCTCTGTAAGGATACGGATTCCAACTACACAACTTTATTATTACATGCAGAAGTAAGATGGTTGTCAAGAGGTCAAAGTTTAAGAAAATTATTGTTATTAAAGGACGAAATCGAAATATTTTTAACCGAACGAAAATGTGAACTTGCTGCTTTTTTTCAAAATGACTAATGGCTATCCAAGCTGTGTTATTTGTCAGATATCTTTGCGAAATTAAACGATCTCAACTTGTCTCTTCAAGGAAAAAATTGCGATATATTTACTTCAATGATAAAATTGAAAGTTTTATTAAAAAGATCAACATTTGGAAAAGTAGGGTAGAAAGAAATTCGTTCGAAATGTTTTCCAGTGTCGACAATTTTATAATCGAGAAAAATCATTGTAAAACTTTTATTGCAAAAATTATTGTAGATCACTTAAAAGCGCTAGAAACACAGTTTCGTACATATTTTATATTAAATATTGATTTCAAAAAGGTAGCTTGGATTCAAAAGCCATTTTGGATTGGCTTAAGTGAGATTGATCACCTGTCACTTAAAGCTCAAGAGGAATTTGCTGAGCTTTCGAGTGACTCAAACTTAAAACTACAATTTCAAAAAAAGCCCTTGACTGAATTCTGGATCGGAACTAGAACTGAATTTCCCACAATCGCTGATATGGCGTTAAATGTTCTTCCGCCATTCAACACCACATATTTATGTGAAGTTACTTTCTCAGCTTTAACACATATTAAATCCCAATATCGTTCATCGCTAAAAAATGTTGAAAAGGTCTTACGTCCAGCAGTGTCAAACATTCCACCAAGATTTAATTTGTTATGCAATAAAAAACAGGCACATCCATCTCATTAAATTTTTTCCTTTAATTTTAATTTAATACTTACCACTCAACGACTGCGTTCGAATATATTCGAGCGAACTCGGTCAGAATTCCCTTTTATTTATGTTATTGCAAAAAATGCAATTTTGATTAAAAATAGGGCATATAATTTTTGTAACTATAATAAATACAATTTTACAACTTTTTGTGCAATTTTTAATTTTAGATTTTTGTATGTTTCTAAACGAATTCTAAAACTATATATTTTCATATGTATATGTATATTGTTACCTAATAAATAAATCATCAAAAAATATTTATTTATCTTTCTTTTATATTTATATGGGGTCGCCAGGAAACTCGCAATCATAAATGGGGTCGTGAATGTAAAAAGTTTAAGAAGTCCTGACATAGTATATAAGATTTGATGCTAAATCTGGCCCTTTTTAGGGAGATATATTGAATCCAACCCAACCTACCCTTGTAGAGCATCAAACTTTCGTCTATTGTCACGTCTCTCTCAGTTGTAATTGCAGAAGAAAACTTTTTTAGATGTTCAATGACAGGCCATAACTTATTTAGTTTGGGATTTGGATGATTTCTGGCATTGTATATTGAATTATCGGTGAAATGAATTAGCCCAGTAGAAATCGACATTAAATTCGCAAAGCATGATGTAGTTCTGATTTTTTGGTATGTTGTATGGACCACTTAGGGTAGTATGAATCCAAATTTGCAACTTCGAAAAACTTGTGCTCGCTGCGCAGCACGCGAAAAACTGCGATATTTTGGGACTTTTTTGACATTTGGCTCTAAAAGTCATAAACTATGCGTTTTTTGACAAACAAATCTTAGTACATTTTAAAGTTAATTAAATTTGCAGCAATTTAAGCCCAACCACAGCTCTATAAACCCTATAGGGACCAAGCTGATGGTCCATTTTTCCCGAAAATTGACAATTTTAAGTTTTGCTCCCCTTCGGAGCAAAATATTGGCAAAATCGCTCGTCCTATGAGAAAAGTCATTAAAAGTAAATTTGTAGTACATTTAATTTGCTTTCATTAAAGCACAGAACAAAGTCTGTGAGACTAATAGTTTACTCACAATCTCGAAAGAACGAAAAGATGGTAAAAATTGATTTTTCAAGTATTGAGACAAATCTCTTTGAATACATATTTGTGTGTATAGTACAGTCGACCGCACGTCAAGCGTAACACTTTGGGCTTTGTACCGGCCGCACGGAGAATGCGCGCCATAGTAGTCAGAGTTCAGTTTATACTGGTGCCTGATACTGATACTGATCATACCAAAGGAAAAGACATAAAATCATGTATAAACGATAATTACTTTTTAATTTGCAGACTTGGTTAATTAACAAAAGTATATAATTCGGAAAAGTAGAAAAAGAACAGGTTTTAAATTAAAAACTTATACATATATTAGTTGTAGGTACATGTATATTTGGACAAATTCAGACTTTCAGACCAATCAGCCTTACATCCTTTCTATTGAAAGCAATGGAGAAGGTACTGGATAGGGATATCAGGGTCAACCCTATTAGTTGTAACCAACATGCCTACCGTAAATCCACGGAAACTTTGTGGACAGAGTGGAAAAGGCATTGGAAGACAAACAAATTGCACTATATGTATTTCTTGACATTGGGGGTTCTTTCGAGAATACGCCGATTGAGACACTACCTAGTTAGGAGTTTGGAAAGCAAACAAGTGAACCCCACAACAACTAGATGGGTAAAAGCGATGCTCTCGAACCGTACGGCTAAGGTAGCCATCCACGGAACAAACCCTGAAGTTACTACCACACGAGGCTGTCCGCAAGGCGTCCTCTCGCCCTTACTATGGACCCTTGCTGTAGATCAGCACCTGCATAAGACGGCAGAAGTCAGGATGGACACTCTAGGTTACGCTGATGACCTGGTGATCATTGTCCGGGGATTCTGTCAAAGTACGATCTCGTACTTTATGCAAAGAGCAATAACCATGATACTTTAGCGCTGAACAGGAATAATTTACGCGTACTCACAGGGCATTGCGGCCTGAACAAACACATGTTCAACCTCAAGCTCCGGGACACTAGAGTGTGCAGGTTCTGCCAAGAAGCAGATGAAACACCCATGCATCTCTTGTGTGAGTGCGGCCTACTGATACGTAAAAGAAATACCCACCTTGGTAACTATTTACTTCACCCAGATGAGGTAAAACAACTCACTGCTAAAAACAGTGTGAAGTTTTTAACTCTTTCAAATCTTAGCACTGAACTGTAGCAAAGGGGGCGATCACAATAGATCAGAAATGGTCACAGTGATACAAGGCCTAGATTCGGACCTTGCAATAGCCCCAACTCGAATAATTAAATAATGTATATTTGGAAGCAACGATTAATGATCAGTCACTCGGCGTTTTTTTTTTTGTTGAGGTTCAACTTCACGTTTTTCCTCAGGTTCTTCACGATCTTCCTCTGGTTCGGCACGTTCTTCAGATTCATGTTCTTCCTGAGCTTCCTCAGGATCGTCCTCGTCTTCGTCTATCGAAATCAAGGCAACGATATCGCATGATTTTCCTAAGCAGTTCAGGTATAGAACCGAGCATTTGAGCCCAGCTCTCTGGCAAGTACACGCCCCCCTGCATCCCTTCTTACATTTGCATTTGCATTTGTATTCAAAGAGATTTGTCTCAATACTTGAAAAATTAATTTTTACCATCTTTTCGTTCTTTCGATATTGTGAGTGAATTATTAGTCTCACAGACTTCGTTCTGTGCTTTAATGAAAGCAAAATGAATGTACTATAAATTTACTTTTAATTACTTTTCTCATAGGACGAGCGATTGTCAATTTTCGAGAAAAATGGACCATCTTCGAAGGACCACAGCTTGGTCCCTATAGGGTTTATAGAGCTGCGGTTGGGCTTAAATTGCTGCAAATTTAATTAACTTTAAAATGTACTAAGATTTGTTTGTCGAAAAACGCAAAGTTTATGACTTTTAGAGCCAAATGTCAAAAAAGTCCCAAAATATCGCAGTTTTTCGCGTGGTGCGCAGCAAGCACAAGTTTTTCGAAGTTGCAAATTTGGATTCACACTACCCTAAGTGGTCCATACAACATACAAAAAATCAGAACTACATCATGCTTTGCGAATTTAGCCTTTTTTAGTGGGCGATTTCTACTGGGCTAAATACAACGCTTCAATAAGACAAAACGCCTGTACGACATAATTTTGGCAAAAAATGGTGTTGCCTTCTTAGATCAGTACCATTCGCCTATGGGCTTATTTATAATACCTTGCAGTATTTGAAGAACAAAAAAATAAACATTTCTCCATTATCTGTAGGTTTCCAGTCTTTCAAACGCGAACATCTCCGCAAAATTCCATTACTAAGGCATTGAATTGCATATCGATTAGTCTCAGTCGTAATCAAGTCTAGGATTTCCGTATCCAAAAAATATTCAAAATAGTGTAAAATCGTTGCTTCTGTATCATCATCAAAATGCAAATTTACACCAGCTGTATTGCTGTATGGAAACCTTGGAAGGGAAGGTGCTGGATTTCTTATATTTATTTCAACGAAATCTCTGAACAGAACGACATCATCGTTTTCCGAAGCAATATCATCGTCAGATGATTTCAAAAAATCACTTTCATTGTCTGATTCACTTATCAATATATCCTTGTCACTTTCATGATCTGCACGAAACTAGAATAAAGCCGATTATAAAAATAAGTATGAATAATAATATACCTTTATTTTATGCACTTACGTCTAAATTGTAAACAAAAATGACATAAAAGTGGCTAAATTCAAATTACAATATGATGACACACGTTGATATAACATGCGGCGTAACACGACAAAGAATTGTGAACAACTAAAGTGCCCGGCAGTAAATACAGTTTTATATTACGGCATCTCAGTCAAACCAAATAGCAACTGCCCAATAAGTTAAAACAGGATCTACCCGAACGGGACTCGGGAAAAACATTTCCAACAAGTCAAAACAAGATTTGCCTGAACGAGACTCAAGCTCGTCAGTATGCAAACTAAATCCGCGCCCGAGTCACACTCGGGCAAAACTGTAGAGTGTTAAACTAAAATAAAAATAAATATTGGTTTTTCTGAAATTGTAATTATTTAATATAATAATAATTTAACACTCTGTATTTTGAAAACAGTTTACTTTAGGGCATAACTTTATGAAAATGTTTAACTATATTTGATCTAAAGATTACATACACGAAGTAGTGACCTCACGTCGTGGGACACCCTAAATTTTACACAAAGGGATGTCTAACAAAAACAAAACTCATACTTATGCATTAATGCAGATGTACTAAGAGCAAGTTGGCTATCGAGCAAAGAAATGACAAACAACTGCCTTCACTATCATCAGTCAAAGCCAGCAATGGGCGATCAAGCAATCAGTTGCAGGTAAACGGCTGCGAGTAAGTGATAGCAGCAAATGAACTTTTCAATAGGCGATGTTTGTATTATCTGAGAAACTGCTTATATACAGCCTGTTTCAGAGTAAGCGCCTTATTTTTTTTTAGCCACACTATGGGTACTACTTTCAAAATATTTGGCAGTAATATCTTTCAGGACATTCTCTACACGATGGTGATATTAGATTTTCAATTGGACGAATTATTTCAAAATGGCGACTTTCAACTTTTTTTTTAAATGGAATGCCATCATTTTTTTTTATTATTGAGATTCTAAAAACATTCTTTTTACGATAGTATTTCGTTTTTCTTAAAAATTCATTTCTTTCCCTATCAAAAAGCAAACTAACATTTTAATCTACTTTTTGAAACTCAAAATTAAAAATTTACATCAAATAAAAATTAGGTATTTACAAAAAATGCTCGAAATGTTTTCCTTCTTTTTCAATACATAAATTGAAACGTCGTCCAATGGAGCCAATAGATCGAAGGTTAATTTCCTGAGAAATTTCGTTTATGCAAGTACGAATTCTCTCTTGCATATTTTCAATAGTTGTTGGTTCAACGGTGTACACCTGGGATTTTACATACCCCCAGAGAAAAAAGTCCAGTGGTGTCATATCAGGTGACCTAGGTGGCCAACCAACTGGTCCTCCACGACCAATCCAACGGTTCTCGTATCGATTATTTAAAAACTCCCTAACTGGAAGGGCATAATGTGCTGGAGCGCCATCTTGCTGCCACCACAAATTATTTCTGATATTTTGTGGGAGTTCATTTAGATGATTTTGAATTTCATTTTCTAATAAATTGAGGTAATTCTCTCCATTTAGTCTATTAATAAATATTGGCCCAACAATGTGCTGTCCTATAATTCCACACCACACGTTTAAACTCCATTGATGTTGACAACGTTGCTCACGGGTCCAGTGTGGATTTACATTATCGTAATAATGCATGTTATGTCTTACAACAACAGCATCATTTCGAAAACTTGCTTCGTCCGAAAATAAAACGTTGTTAAAAAAGTTTCCATTTTGTCCTATCTGTTGCAAACCCCACTGTGCAAAATTAATTCTTTACAGAAAATCATTTTCGGTTAATTCTTGGTGAAGAATCATTTTGAATGGGTGAAATTTATTTTTTTTTATTATCCTCCAGACCGAAGTATGCGATATTCCAACCAAATTTGCAATCTCCCTAGTACTGACATGGGGATTCTCAATAATGTGTAGCATTACCTGGTTTTCGTTGTCGTCATTGCAAACAGGTGGGTTTGCATGTACCGGTTTCTTATAATCCACAGTTCGCGTTTCACGCGTTCTCTCCAATAATTTAGTAAATGTTCGATGTTCAGGGTGCCTGTTTGGATATTTACATATTTCTGTACAATCTGGCTGCTTCATAAGGATCTTCATCTGCTTTTCCAAATATTAGGAGCATATCAATTAACTCGTCTCTCGTATAACTTAACGGCATTTTAAAAACGTATCAATTAATTTTTAATTAACAATTATAATCTTCAATAATACAATTGTTATTAACAAGCACTGACAACTAAATTGCATTGATTGACGTTTGACTACTAGATTAAAGTTTAATTGTTTCTTTTGTGTCTACCGCTACTTGATATTGGACAAAAATAACATCGAGTGTAAAACATTCATGCGCTACTAGATTAAAATGTTAGTTTGCTTTTTGATAGGGAAAGAAATGAATTTTTACGAAAAACGAAATACTATCGTAAAAAGAATGTTTTTAGGATCTCAATAATAAAAAAAATGATGGCATTCCATTTAAAAAAAAAAGTTGAAATTCGCCATTTTGAAATAATTCGTCCAATTGAAAATCTGATATCACCATCGTGTAGACTGTAGAGAATGTCCTGAAAGATATTACTGCCAAATATTTTGAAAGTAGTACCCACAGTGTGGCTAAAAAAAATAAGGCGCTTACTCTGAAACAGGCTGTTTGTAACTTTTCTGCAATCTTTCTGAAGATTTTACATATCATTTAGAAATTTCCCAACACTGCCAATTTGACTATTTAACAACTCCGACCAGATTTTTAATCATTCTGCCCGGAGTGGTAGTATCTTCCCAATTAAACAACGTCCCTGGATACTCCTCAAGAGGAACATATTTTATTAAATATTTCCACATTTCAGCAGAATACTTAAGTAATGCCACAAAGACACATAACAAAAATGTAAAATAATTGGTTGTTGTATGTTCAGTATTCGTGTTAAATCATGCACTTGGCTACAATTCTGAATAGTTCCTTTGCTATAAGGCTGCTTTATAACATCAATTATATCCAGTTTAAGTAGTTAATTGTTATAAGATTTAATTTTTGAAATGATATTGAAAGAAACATCTAACAATAATTTTTAAAAATTGACCCTAAATACAAAAGCATTTTGTTTTATTGATCACACATTATTTTTATGTACAACCATAACTTGACATGCAAAAGCAAACTTACTTGTAAATGTTCATAATACGGTCTGCTTCTCTGAAACCGCTTTCTATGGCTCCATGAACAGTGGAATAATAATCAGAATGTGTTGCTTCACCAGCAAACAACAATACTTGCTTACTATAAACTTTAATTGGTTCTGCAAGGTCTTTAGCGAAAACATTCATCTTCTCTGACTCAGCACTTCGGTATGAGTACGAGCCATAAGAATGAGGATTTGATTTCCATGATGAACTAATATAACAGAATCATTTTATAGTTACATATACCAAAATTGTATTATTAAAACGTACAAAATCACAATCTTCACTTAGTGTACAATGTATCCATATAGTGATTTGTTCTTACCATAATTACCTACACTTACCATAAAATATTAATTGGTTGTGGAATACTGTACTTTTGTCCAACAAATCTTCTTAGTAAGTACATACAACCATCTAAAATAACGTCATCTGGAAGACATTCCACTGCACCTGTTTGAGGACCAACCATCCACCCAAGTAAAATCCTTGGATGACTGTCAATAGTATAAAAATCAAATATATCTTCCAGCCAAGATTTTCCATCCTACAACAGGCAGTTTTTATCAAAAGGTTTGTATACGTCATGGGATTGTTTACCTTAGCTGGTCCATGAGGAAACCGATTTAACATCTCTTTACGATCACTTTCCGACCAAAATAAACTAAAGCCTTTACAGTCTTTGGGCCACCATCGATGAGGAAATTCAATCATAATTTTGTTAACTGTACCAAAACCTAATCCATTAATAGCGTTTTGTTTTTTTAATGGTAATTCGGGGCTGAATAGATCCATATGTCTTTTTTTCAATACACCAAGTGGTAAGGTAATAACTACATGATCTGCAGTATATGCAGAACCATCCAAACACTCAACAGTAACGCCGCCATTAGTTATTATGTTATTATCCCATAGGATTTTACAAACTTCTTTGTTAAAAAGAATTTTATCTTCCACTGGTAACTGGTTTGCAGGATTTGGATATTTCCTCTATAAGCAAAATATTATTTATCTCCAGGCATGACACAAAATGATTATTTCTTCAAAATATTTCATGAAACCAAAAATAGTATTAACTTCACAAAACTAAATACATTTACATTAATTTTATATGTAGCTTCATCAAATATATATAAAATATTTTTTAGCAGATAATTAATGTCTATTTTTATTGCAATTATCAAACATAAGTTTTTGAAAACATTTAATATTCATTTAATACAACGAATTAATGCTATCCTTCAATTATATTTTCATCATACTAAAAGATTACCTGATGTGGTGCATTTATCACATGCTTTTCAACTTATAAGCAATTAGACTTTATTTTCAACATTTTAGAAATATTTGTTTAACATACATGTCATCTTAAACATTCAGAGATAAAACAAATATTATCTGCCAAAAAATCCACAATGTCCTTTCTAAACATTTGCATATAATAAACCAGTGGAATAAATGTAATGGATTCTAAATTTTAAAAAATTTACACATGTGTACCATAAAAGATTTTTTACCATCAACACATCTAAAACGATCTTAAATCCCTTGTCCCTCCAGTGAAGATAATTGTCTCCTTCACAGTGTTTATAATGGAGCATTCCACTTGCAGATAAATCAAACCATGTCGGTGCAGGATCAAGGCAAATAATGAGCTTATGGAACCAGTCTAACATTCCTAATGCAATTTTTAAATGTTCTTGGTTACTATGAAACTCTTCTCTAACTTGTGTTTCAAATCTGAAAAAATATATAAAAACCTTACTTCATATTTAAGCTTAAGTAAATTCAGGATGTACTTAAATATATCCAACCACTGGTTAAACAGTTACATAATCAATTTTCTAAAATAACGTATTTCTACATAATTTACATTAAGAACAAATATTTTCTCAAACCAAACATCTACATACAGAAATTAAGAAGTTTTGCAGATGAATACATAAATTAAAACTAAAACCAAATAAATAATCTGTTTAATAATAACATACAACATGGAATTTTAAATTGAATGTTTAATCCTCAGGATTCTAACAATTATTTGAAAAACCCCGATCAAAAATTGCTTTACCTCACAACATTCCAGGTGCAAAAAGCATTAATATATTCTCCTAACATTTCTTATTTCAACAACATAATATAGAATAGAATATTAGAACTCTACTTAACACTATCGTGGAATTTTAATGTTGACATTTATTATGGTGTCTTAAAAAATACTATTTGTGGTTAGTGTACTGTTACTGAAAATACTAATAAGATAGTCAAATTAGAATGAGTTATAAAAATTCATAAATTTCATGTCATATGTAAATTCATATTTCGTATCATTTCGTATATTTTAAATCTAAATTGTGCTTTTAATGTAATACTGGTTAACCTTTGGCAAGACACTTTGGTAAACATGAATTTTTGTGTTCTTCTAATTTTTCTCTGCATAAAAGCCACCCAAACAAAAGTCACAAATTACCATGTTACTATACTATTTTATTTTTATACTGATAAAAATAAAATACCTATACAAATATAAAAATAAAATTTTACAGTACCTAGTATGGCTATTTATAATTTTTTGGGTGGGTTACTTAAATGGCTTTTATGTAGAGAAAAATCAGAGGAATTCAAAAATATAAGGTGATGCATTTAAAAAAACAATACAAAGTCTATTTACCTTGACAAAGAGACATTCTTTTTTTTATTATACCATTGTACATATTCGCGAGTATATAGGGTCATCCCATATCAAATCAACTTATGTTTGAACCTTCACATTACCGATTTTAATGAAATTAACTGATGTGTACCAGTATATGGAGACATGTAAATATACAAATTTTGGGCCTTGAAATATTAAAGGCTTCGAAGTTATAAGCTGCAAATTTCGAACATTTTTCCCCCATAGACGTGTAGTTTTTATTTTAAATAAATGTACATATTTTGCGATAATTGTTTAAATGATGATAATATATTATTTTAAATTATATGAAATGTGCTT
>JABXWE010034782.1:0-14940 GCA_014611495.1 Limonius californicus
ATATTTGGCGGGACTTCTTACAAGCCTTGTAAGTCTATTCGTTACGAGGCAAGGTTTTAGGATAGCGCTTGAACAACCGTTTTGAGGAAAATAACTCTACTGTTGAATAAAGATGATATGAACAGTTTCCAGTATGGGAAAGTCCAGGGAGGCAGTTGCGTCCACTTATTTTATAAAGTGATAATCACCGGTCTTTCAAGCTGCATAACATTTTCACAGTGTCGGTTATTCATCTTAATCTTTTACTAGCAGCTGCAAATACATTTTCGTCAATTCTTAGAATGGTTTATGGACTATAGCCCAGGTTAACATTTATTTCCCACTGGAGATTCTTTCCGAGAATAGAAATTTATTACACCATGCAATTACTAAATGTAATAATAATATTTAAGTATACTTTTAATTCTACTTTATTATAACTTTTGTTATTTGGTTAATAATTACCAGAACTCTGAAATTTTATGCAGCTTGAAAGCTTCGTGATTACCACTTTATAAAAAAATGCCAATACATTTTTTACCGGGGGATTTTTATCCGGGGTTTTATGTCTGGGGGTTTTTCGTCCTGTTCCCATCTTGGTTTTATTTTTTATATTCAAATACTTGTTTCTCCGCGTTATATCTTTAAGGTACCCCGAGATACGCGTTCCTTTAATCACTTGTTGCCGGACCTCTTTGTATAGGTGACGGTCGCTAGATATTAGTGCTCCTAAATTGTTGAATTCCATTACCTGTTCAATAATAACTATCAATTTCCAATTTGCAAGCGTATCGATTCTTTAGCTAGCACCATTGATTTAGTTTTTTCATTGGAAATGGGCATGTTGTTTTTGTTGGATTCCTTGTCTTAACAAGAACATTAAATACAAAAGTCGATGAGTGAGCTAGACGTAATAAATATTGTGTATGAATGGGTTGACTGTTTACGTTATTCTTTCTCAGAAGAGAAACATGATATACGGCAAAGCACCCAAATACTGTAAACTAATTTTAATTTCGTTCTTCGAGTTTGATTTTAGTCTTTGTCCTACTCTGACTGCGATTACCACGCATTGCTATTAAATAAAGAATAATTCTATTTGGTTATAGCAATTTTGTGTTTTATTTCACCTGTCCATTTCCAACAGGTTATGGGCCCAGGTTACGCGAAATGACATAAACCACTAAAAACTATTATTTTCAAGTGAAAAGTGAAATAAAACGTGAAGTTCCTCTTAGTGCATAAAACAAAACTACGTGTTCCGATTAAGTAGTGCAAATAGTGCAAAACCCTACATGCCATAAAAGGTCAAAACACATAGATATAAAATATCACTTTTCTCGTGAACAGGTAGAAAAGAAAAATGTAATGGTTAAATATGTGCCCACAGGTGACCAATTGGCAGACATACTAACTAAACCACCATCAGCTCCTAGGTTTGTAAACCTCCGAGTAAGAATGGGATTGAAATAACATTCCTATATGTAATTTTATTATAATACAATGTATCTGTAATCAGTTATATTTACAATTTTAGTTGAATATACCTATAACATTGTTTATTGTATATCGTTAGACGTATACATGGTCTGGTCAGGTTTTACTTGGGGTTTTTCCTGATCCATAGCAATAAATGTTGGACCATAAATTTTATTATAATTTCCCCAGAATGGTATAATGCAGTCAGAGAAGTTTTGTTTTATGTACATGTATATATTAATCGATTTTTGAGTGGGAGTGTTGGATTCCTTGTCTTAACAAGAACATTAAATACAAAAGTCGATGAGTGAGCTAGACGTAATAAATATTGTGTATGAATGGGTTGACTGTTTACGTTATTCTTTCTCAGAAGAGAAACATGATATACGGCAAAGCACCCAAATACTGTAAACTAATTTTAATTTCGTTCTTCGAGTTTGATTTTAGTCTTTGTCCTACTCTGACTGCGATTACCACGCATTGCTATTAAATAAAGAATAATTCTATTTGGTTATAGCAATTTTGTGTTTTATTTCACCTGTCCATTTCCAACAGTTTTGCGCTCAGGTGGAATTTGTATAAGAGACGTTGCAGATTGTCTTAGTAATTTGTTATCAGTACAATATCATCTGCATAGCAAACTATTTTGATTTCTTTATCATTCATTTTGTATCCTTTTAGTTCTTTTAGGTTATTAATCATGTTTCATATAATTATGTTAAATAGAACGGAACCTAATAAGTCGCCTTTTCGAATGTCTGTAGTAGGTGGTACCAGTTAATTTATTTTTGTCCCAAATAATAACAAAAAAACAATTCTTAATAAATTGGTGCGTGTGAATATTGTAAGACATTATGTAAATAGTAGGCCACATATGCAAAGTGTTTCTTGAGTTATATAATCGAACCAAACAGATTGTCAATGTCCACATTTAAAACAGTTTTTGTAATTATAATAGAGAAAATGTACATAACTAAAATTTTTGTCTAACTTTATATTAATAAATACCAGGACAGCGCGTACGCAGTCCCGACTACCAAAAATTACGCGCCCGAGTTATCCACATTAGGGATAATCGCAGGATTCAGCCCTAACGTAGTGCTGCAACGGAAGGGCCTCGACCTGGGGGGTAACCACCTTGTTGATCATGGTAAACCCTACGCCAGGTAAGTATGCTTTCCGCTGCTCTTATTTTATCTTATAAATGCATCTGAGAACAGGATTAACGGGGAGAGACTACAGCGGTGCCATCTATAAAGCCTGTGTAAAATAAGACCTTGAACTTTCAGCCACCATGTTATTAACTAAGCAGAGTTATCCTGAACGTTATGCAACCAGTACTACTGCCTGTTAATGGTTGGATATGCGGTAAGACAATAATAAGTTGCTCAATTGTAAAGTTGGAATGCTTTCTGTTAGTGTATCAGTCTTGGTTTTTTATTATTCCATGAACTAAAATTGAAGAATAGAAAGCACTCGTTTTGGTTTGGCAAAGTAGCTTCTTAACATTATTATTTAGTAAGTATTTAAATATTACTGTAAAATTTGAAATTTCTAAATGTTTAAACAATTCCCCGACGAAATGTACATTGCGATCATTTTCAACTTACAATAACACATAATATGTTAGTGATCTTTCATTTAAAAAAAATATTTTATATCACGCAGAAATACATTTGTACGCTTTTAAACTAAATAGTTATTTACACTGGGTTGTTAGCTTCAGTTCTTTTAATAATTTTGTCAAAAAAATTATACATAACTCATATTTTATTCTCTTAAAACTAAAAGAAGATGCATTATAGTACATTTAAGGAAATGTTTACTCTTGTAATATTCACAAATATTCTGTGTTACAATAGCACGAAATAAATACCACTCTTACTAATTAAAATAAAATTTAAAAGTCAATTAAATTTTGTTCCAAATAATCAGTACATCAAATAATACTTTTTAATAAATTGGGTCCGGTGAACATTTTAATCCATTATTTAATAGTCACAAATGCAAAGTATCTTTTGAGTTATAATCGAACCAAATAGACTGTCAATGTTCATAATTAAAACAATCCTGGCAAAGAGTGTTCAATAAGTCTTATTATCGTCCTTGGTGGCTGTCGATTACAGAACGTACGTCGACATTTGGAAATCTTTCTTGAAACTCCTCCCTACTTACAATAATGAAATATATCGAACCTTCGTGTTCCACCCATTGAACATTGGGAATATTTTACCATAGGTTTTTTGTTCATGCGTGAATATAGAAAATAGAAATAAAAAATACAAGATAAAAAGAACAAAGTCTTATTGAACACACATTAAATATAATGGCGAAAATGTACTAAACAAGAAAGAAAAATTCTATTTTTTAAGTTTAAATTAATAAATACCGGGACAGAGATACGCAGATAAATTCCATTACTTGTTTAATAATAACTCTATCGATTTCCACTTTGCAGCGGATCGGTCCTGGAGCTATCACCATTGTTTTTGTTTTTTCAGTACAGAATTTGTATAATACGCATTGCAGGTACTATTTCGATTTCTTTATCGTTCGTTTTGTACCCTTTTAGTTCTTTTAGGTTATCAATTATTTTTCATATAATTATGTTCAATAGAACGGGACTTAACGAATCGCCTTTTCGAATGTCTGTAGTACGTGGTATTTCTTCTGTCTCTCGATTTCTTGCTTGTATCCTTGTTTTTGTGTAATCGCTTTACTAAGTGAAGTTGCTACATTGTGTTCCTCGAGTAAAGCAAAAATAATAATATTGGTACTAATTAAAATAAATTTTACCAGTTTATGTCCCAAATAATCAGAACATAAAAGAATTCTTCTTACTAAATTGGTGGCTGTGAATATTGTTTAAAAAATTATTTAAATAGTAGCCACATATGTAAAGTGTCTCTTGAGTTATATAATCGAACCAAACAAATTGTCAACGTCCACATTTAAAACAGTCTTTGTAATTATAATGGAGAAAATGTATAATAACAAAATTCTCGTCTAAGTTTATATTAATAAATACCGGGACAGCGCGTACGCAGTCCCGACTACCAAAAATTACGCGCCCGAGTTATCCACATTAGGGATAATCGCAGGATTCAGCCCTAACGTAGTGCAATGAAAGGGCCTCGACCTGGGGTAACCACCTTGTTGATCATGGTAAACCCTACGCCAGGTAAGTATGCTTTCCGTTGCTCTTCTTCTATCTTATAAATGCATCTGAGAACAGTATTAACGGGGAGAGACTACAACGGCGTCATCTACACAATCTGTGCGAAATAAGTCCTTGAACCCTCAAACCGCCCAAGTTATTGATTAAGCAGAGTTATATTGAAACTTATACAACCAGTTCTGCTCCCTGTTCACTGGTTATGATCTTGCAAAGTGGCGTCATAAAATTATCATTTAGTATATAATTATTTCCGTTAAATTTGAATTACCTTAAACGCCGCGGTCGGAAGTTTTTGAGTATCGATTAAAATACATTTCAAAAAAGTATCGAGTATCATTATCGCGGTACTTTTTTAATTATCGAGTATCGCGGATTACCGATACTTTGGCGATACAATTTACACTTTAGAAAACCAAAATAAATAGGTAATTTCAGTTCCTAAACCTGTAAACCCTTTAAGTTGAAAAAATATCTGGTTGAAATTTTAGCAACGCCTTATTAGTAGGCTTCCAACTTAACGTTTCTCTTAACTTACCAGAACGGTCACTAATAAAGTAACCTTAGTAAACTTAGATAAGACGCCTTTTACCTCGCTTCCTAGAATATTATGTAGCATAAACAAAGACAGGAAGTGCAGATGCGCTTCTGCATAATAGATTATAGTTAGTTACGCTTTCGGCTTCTTTACATTAAGATCTCTATATTGTAATTCATGTAACTCCGATTAAGGTTAATTAAAAATATTTTTTTTTATTAAACATTAATTCGATAAATTAATTGGCGCAGTCGTACGGATCTTCAAAAATTTAGTGCAACGAAAACATTGAGGAGGGCAAAAATCGCCGAGGTTCAACGAAACGAGCGTGGCTATTCGAGTACCTGCAGGAGGCGAGAACAAGCATCGTCAACCTTCCAGCATGCGAGAACTGGAAGACAAACATTGCCGACGGTTCAAGCAAACCCCTAGGTCGAGGACAAACATCGTCAAAGCCAGGGCTTAGTTTAAGACAACAATGAAAACAACAGCGCCCTTAGAATTGTAAGTCGCTAACAATTTGTTTCGCAGCACAAGAAAAAACAAATTAATTTTAAGTTTGCAATTTAAAGCAAAACGTAATATTTAAAATTACTTAATAATAATTTAGTATTAGCTTCAATTGAAGTAAATTATTACTAAGCTACGAACAGCAGTTGCAGGTTAGCCTAGTAATACACTTTACAACAATTGCGAAAGGAACTCTTAAATAAAATTTTAAACCCACTAGCTTAAATTATTTAAAAAACTGTACTTAAATTTTATGCAAGAAAAACTTCTTCTAATCGGGATATGTGCTCTTGCAGTGATGTGGGGAAAATGATTATATCGTCAAGGTATACTAAATATTTTTCGTGTTGAATTCCTCGTAAACTGTTGTCCATAACACGTTGGAACACGTACCAATAGCATATGCCTCAAGACAAGTCGGAACAACGATACTCGACGATCGAAAAAGAACTATTAGCGATCATTTGGGCAACTGAATATTTTAGACCATATCTATATGGACCAAAATTTAAAATAATCACCGATCATAAACCAGCTCAATGGTCCAGCTTTTTAAAAGAACCTAATTCTAAACTCGCCAGATGTAGACTTAGATTAGAAGAATTTGACTACGATGTCATGTATAAAAAAAAGGCAAAACCTTTAATTAATCCAATTGACACACAGTCTGTGATAATAAACTTCGGCACCACCATGGAATATTACATTAATAACCACCGAATCAAATTAATATTATGTTATAGAACCTAGCAAGAACATTTTCAAAAAAACAAAGAAACTCTTGTCGCGAAGAGAAATGAAAAGGACCAAACCAACAAAATAATATTTGAGATAAATGATCAAGTATTCATAAAAACTCACGTAGGAAATAAAGCCAAAAATCGATACGCAGGACCCTATTCTATCCTGTCCATTAGTGAAAACAAAATAGCTGCTCTTGTAGATAAAAATTTTAAGAAAAGGGTAAAGCATTTAGATGAATTAAGTAAACCTGTTAGTACAGAATCATTTACATCCAGTGCATGTTATGCATAGAAGAACCAAAAATATCCAAAATAACCAATAACCATGGTTTATTCCCTTATAAACTCGGAGAAGCCAGAAATCAAATTTACCAATGGACATTAATTAAGAATATAGATTGTAGTTTTATAATTAGCGAATATGACCCATTGCAAGAAAATTTATTAGGAATGAGACTCATATTTGACAATTATGATAATGGACTCGCTTATGCTAGAGAATTTAGAAATTATTATATGCTTATAAATGCTACGCTTTATGAAGTTAGAAGAAAAATAAATCAGTTAACTCCCATTACACAAAAACGAGGAGCAATTGACGGACTAGGTTCAATAATTAAACGTGTCACCGGAAATTTGGACTAGGCCGATGGACAAAAATATGATGATTCAATCAATGAATTGCAAAAAAACCAAGAAAACCAAAAATAAATTACTTACTAAACAAATATCCCTTACCAATCAAATATTGGATAAGTTCAATAAAAGCATCAACACATTACAAAGCAATCAACAATTACTGAAATCAAAAATTCTACAAATGGAAGCAGAATTAAGAAGCACGCATTGCATGACTTTGAAATGTACGCATTTATTAACATGCACAACTATCCGCAATCGCAAATTTAATGTTACACATTACGAATACTTTAGAAGAAGCTATTACTTTCTCGAAATTAGAAACTTTTCATCCGTCAATTATTGACCCAGAAGATTTAGAAGAAATTTAAAATCTGTGAAAACTAAATTGAATGACCTGCAACTACCTTTTGAGCGAACAAAAGAACATTTACCATTATTTGAAGAAATAATAACAGTCAAAACATATCAAATAAATACCAGTCAACAAGACTAGAACAAAATACAAACAGAAGCTCTGAAACTGCTAACAGTAATCTTAACTTGTTTCCAATGCAACTCACAAACGCTGAAATTACTACTTCCAACTATCTTACAGTCTTCACTCGATATCCTGATTTTGTGTACGGATTTTTCCTGTCGGTTCTTGGGGTTGTAGTTATGTTATGGACGCCACTTTCGGTGTCCTGGTGTTTATAATAAATAAAACGCTACATATATGTACAACAAATTTATTTGACAAAGTAGAAACGATATTCCATAAACAACGGTCGGAGAACAAGTGTTCACATGGACATGTGCCCTTTCAAAATTCAAAACTACCGCGATACATGGCGGTAGGGATTAATGACCATGTGGACAGTCCCAAACACATAAAAACCTAAAAACCCATAAATACGATATTGGGCACCGGCGCTTTGTATGAAGCGTCCGGTAGGATACAAAACGGCACATCTACAGGTCGCCATTAATCAGATGCACATGTCCAAATTAGTTGGACACAACACTGATCAACAATAGTATCAATGTTCATAAATTAGCTTTACCTACCTATCTGTATGTTATACTTTTTATGTGTTTACATATACATTAATTTTAAATAAAACTTTAAAAATGTACTAAAAATGTTTATTACTTTCCTAAGAGCTATAGTCAGAAGTTCTTCCGGTGAGATTGATTCGTGGCAATTTGTATCTATTTCATCAAAACAATTGCTTGTCATCCCAAAAAAAAATATAAAAACGATTTTCGTCTTGTCGAAGTTGTGGCATCAGTGTATGAAATTCTCCATATTCTTTTCGCTCTAAGATAATTTGATGACTCTACTTCCTCCTTTTTATCTCTATAAAAATGTTTTTTTGTGTAATACGAACCAAAAAAAATCATAAAACAAAATAATACTTATAACGATTTTCATCTTCTAAGGCCAGTAAAAGAAGTGTTTCTTCTTAATCCGAAGAGGAGTACATGTTGTACAACAACAACTGCAACTGCAACGAATGATTCGCGTTGGTCTGTGGGATCCTTAAAACAGTTCCCTGACAAAATTTATGTTACGATAACTTCCAGTTTATAGTAACACGCAACGGAGAAAATGAACTTATACATACAACAAACTAAAATCCTCTTCAGTTTAAATTAATAAATACCGGGACAGCGCGTACGCAGTCCCGACTACCAAAAATTACGCGCCCGAGTTATCCACATTAGGGATAATCGCAGGATTCAGCCCTAACGTAGTGCAATGAGAGGGCCTCGACCTGGGGTAACCACCTTGTTGATCATGGTAAACCCTACGCCAGGTAAGTATGTTTCCCGTTGCTCTTAATTTATCTTATAAATGCATCTGAGAAAAAGATTAACGGGGAGAGACTACAGCGGTGTCATCTATAAAACCTGTGTGAAATATGTCCTTGAACCCCCAAGTTATTGATTATGCAGAGTTATACTGAAACGTATGCAACCAGTTCTACTGCTTGTTGACTTGTACCTAAGTTGCCCATTCGTATTGTTGGAATGTTTTCCGATGGTGTTATACTCGTTATTTTTAATTATTCTATGAACTAAAACTAGAAGATTACGAAGGACTCGTTTTGGCTTTGCAAAGTGGCGTCATAAAACTATCACTTCGTATTTAAATATCGCCATTAAATTTCAGTTACCTTAAATGTTTAAAACAGTTCCTTGCCAAAATTTGTTGCGATAACTTTCAACTTACCATAACACATAATACATGGTCCGGCAAAATGTATTACCCATCTTAAATATCTTATAAATATGTACTAACTTACACAACAGAACAAATGAATGTATTTCTTTAAACTGGAAAAATGGGAATATTTTATGTTCTGAATATTGTGCCTAGTAAATTACCGTCATTCTCCGCAATACGGTTTTCTAGAACATCCCGTTTAATAGCATTTGTTTCGTTTATGTTCTTTTTTAGCTCTTCCAAATTTCTGGGCATCATCATCACATACACTTTACTTTTTAAAAGGCAGGAAGTCCCAGAGACTCGCTGGCAAGGAATGGTACCATTTTCCGAAAACAGCCAAAGTTATCCATACTAACTCTCGCAGTATGACTTGTTATAACGTCCTGCTGAAACCAATATTCTCCAAATTGATTTTGAATTTGTGGTAAAAAGAATGTTTGCAACATTTCAACGTAACGCACAGAAGTAACACATTCCGCCCAGCCATTTTCTTAAAAAAATACGGTTTAATGATGGTAAAGGCCGATTGGCACACCGCAGGGTTACTTTTCGAGTATGGTAGCTGGTGAATTTCACGGGGATTATTTTCGACACAATCACGGCAGTTTTGCTTATTTACATCAAGTGTAAAAGTGTGCTTCGTCACTCGTGAAGAGATAATTTTCAATATCTTGATGATGGCTACGACGATTCATAAAATTTCAACAAAATTCAAGTCTGTTAATTTTATCTTGATCACTTAATTCCTGAATTACTGCGATTTGGTATAGGTGAAAATTCACTATTTTTAACATATTTCACATGCTTGATTTCGTTATCTCTCATTTTGTACCCTTTTAGTTCTTTTAGGTTATCAACTATTTTTCATATAATTATTTTAAATAGAACGAGACTTAAGGAGTCGTCTTTTCGAATATCTGTAGTGCGTGGTATTTCTTCTGTCTCCCGATCTCCTGCTTGTATCCTTGTTTTTGTGTAATCATTTTACTAGGTAAACTTGCTACATCGTGTTCCTCGAGTAAAGCAAAAATAATAATATTCGTACTAATTAAAATAAATTTTACCGGTTAATTTATTGCTGTCCCAAATAATAACATAAATCAATTCTTCTTAATAAATTAATTGGTGGCTGTGAATATTGTAAGACATTATTTAAATAGTAGCCACATATGTAAAGTGTCTCTTGGGTTATAGGTATAATCGAACAAAACAGACTGTCAATGTCTACATTTAAACAGTTTTTGTAATTACAACGTAGGAAATGTACAACGTACAAAATTTTCGTTTACGTTTGAATTGATTAATACCGGGACAGCGCGTACGCAGTCCCGACTACCAAAAATTACGCGCCCGAGTTATCCACATTAGGGATAATCGCAGGATTCAGCCCTAACGTAGTGCAATGAAAGGGCCTCGACCTGGGGTAACCACCTTGTTGATCATGGTAAACCCTACGCCAGGTAAGTATGCTTTTTTCTCGTCTTATTTTATCTTATAAATGCATTTGAGAGAGGTATTAACGGGGATAAGCTACGGTAGCGTCATCTGGAAAATAGTATTGTAACTCTCAACTTCACATAGTGACCGGTAGTCATGGTTAAATAGAGGCTTATATTTGAAAATTATGCAACCAGTTGTACTGGAATTTTATTATCAACAAAAAGTATATAGTTATGTGATTGCCGTTCAATAAGTTGTATATGTTATAATTTTTAAGTCCGTTGTATTGGTATAAAACGATTTCGCGTTGCTTTTATACGCATATACTACCTATTTGCATTCAATGTAGTTCTGCAGGTTTTGTTAACAACTGCAATATAAATAGTTAATTCCAGTTCCTAAACCCGTAAACCCACTTAGGTACTAGATAGGAATGTAAATACCTATTGGGTAAAACAAAAAAGCATACAATTAGGTAATAATTATATGCTCTTTGGTAAAACGTAAAACCCTGAGGCTGTATGTTTAATTGTTTATCCTTTCCACATTGAGAGGATTAACAATAACAATGCTCATTACTTTTTCTTATTGTGAAGCTTCTTGAAATATTATAATATAATCTTTAACAAATGTCTTATGAAACATTTGTTTAAGGGGGATAAAGACAACGGTTAGGCAACCCATCGTATTAAGTAAAATTACCATTAGAAATAAAATCCATAATTGTCCAACATTACCTTCGCAAAAATTAATTTGTAGTTATGCTTGACATTTTATTGTAATACCTCGTAATAGAGCAAGACACGTACGGATTTATTTTTTAACAAAAGTATCTCATATGATTTTTACCAAGCAATTTGTTTAGTTTAAATAACTGAAATATTAACGTTAATTTAAAAAAATTAAAAACTGAATCCGTACGTGTTATTCTTAACATAAATAAATTCTGAAAATATATTCGGAATTGTTTCAACGTAATGAATTTTTGCGTAATATTGATCAAAGTGATATTACGTCGTAATCCTAACCACGTTGAGAAAAATACATATAAGTAGGCAACTTGCTTAACACCATCAAGCACAAGGATTTCCTGATGCGCATATCTCAGTTCAACCTCTCGGCAGGTGTCCATAAATCCCCATAAATCGAACTGGCTGTTCAACTACGGGTTTCGATCCTAGGGATTAGCGCAGTTAGAGGTATAAGTAAATAAAAAATTAGATAATAAAATCATAATAGGTTCATATATTTTTATTATACAATTAGTCAATAATAACAAAAATAATATAGATATTGATTAGTAAACAAATAATAATTATAACAAATAGATTTAACCAATAAGTATCTGGATAGGCTGTTAACCTCATAGATGAGGAGTTATTGGCAGTCTTAAGTTGAATTCCGGGTTCCTTATCGTGCAATATTTTTATGAAATGACGATTTTTAACTAGTTTAATCTACAAAAGGAATCACCAATCTGTAATTGTAGTCATCATACCTTTGGTTTACGCAGAACTTCCATCCGAAGTTTACAGCTTCTGCAATGCTTGAGTTTTCCAAAAAATGTTGCAACAACGTGCAATACAAATTTCACATTTTAAAACAAACGTAGGCTTTATTTTAAGTAATTTGATTTTTAATGACATTTCTGTGACAATTTGCTGATCAAAACGCCGTGTTTAATTCTCTTTGCATTCATTATCTTAGTGTTACTAGTTTTGTAGAGTATGCAGACATCTATTTGATTTTAGGGGAATGTCGTAGCAATTTCAATGCTGCTGCTAATTTGTATGCCGAACGGCATCCAAACAGAAGGCATCCAAATATTAATATTATTCGACGATTGGATTAACGAATACGAGAAACTGGAAGAACTGCACCCATTCCAGTAGCTGCCAGAGGCCGTCCTCATCGAGCATTAGTACCACTGGTTGAAGAAAATGAACCAGAATAAAGTACCCGATCCATTGCCAGAATGTTTGATGTTAGCCAAAGAACCGTTCATCGCTTATTAAAGGAAAATGACTTGCACTCGTTATATATCAACGAGTACAGGGATTATTACCAGAAGACTTGGATACTTCGTGAGCAAGAAAGGGATTCTGGTTTTATTGAACATATCTTGTGGACTGATGAAGCTACGTTCACCAGAAATGGAACATTTAATATCCATAAAGTGCACCAATGGACCTATGAAAACCCCATGCAATGTACCAAACAAATCATCAAGTTCGGTTTAGCGTTAATGTGTGGGGTGGTATTATTGGTAATAGGCATATGTACACTATTCACGATTAATTTGCCATCCAGCAGGCTGTGTTTTTTTTAAGTTGCATTTCTGAAATATTATTTGATTGATTTCTAGCAATGTCAAAATGAAATTGCCCTGTTGCCAGCTCTAGAGTCCCCTAGTTTTCTAAAATAATCTAGTAAGTTTAGAATTAATAAAACACATAATATATTATACCTACTTAATTGTCAGAATGGTGAAAGTTATTAACAAAGTGACTAAACTGCAAATTGTGAAAGCTTTCAACCACTATAAAAGAGATAGGCCAGTCTTCACACGATTTACGATTATAAATCGATTAATTGATATATTTGGGGTAAGCATGTATTATTTCTTAAATATGCAATTGCAAATTACTTATAATTTTAGGTGCCTGAGCGTTCTATAAAGGACATTTTATCACAAGGACAGGGCGTTTTGAAACCTTCCATTTGTAGTATACGCGCTAAGACGGACGTTTTCTTAAATTACACGTTTAGAAAAGATTTGCAACGACAAATTTGGCAGTATCATCTTGAGAATGAACATTTTACTCTCGACAAACTCTTGGCTGACCCTCGCGAAAATTTGGAATACAAGGGGGGCAGGACTACTTTATTCAAAATTATTAAATCAATAGGTTACAAACACAAAATGGTGAATGGACGCAAAATTTTATGTGAACAAAAACACGTCGTTGCAACCATAATTAAATTTTTGAGACAATTTCTGCAATATCAAAATTCTAGTCAAAATGTGACATTCGTGTACCTAGACAAAACGTGGATCTACCAAAATGGATCCGCGAGTCGTCAATGGGTACACGAAACCGATCTTAAAAGTAACCCAGCCAAAATTAAAAGTGAGGGGAAGAGGTTCACGATTTTGAATGCGGGATGTAATTTAGGCTTTTTGGAAGGGTGTGACATGTTACTAGACTCAAAAAACAACGACAGGGACTGCTTTGGACAAGTTGCAAGGAAAATTTGTCGTGGTTATGGATAACGCACCGTGTCATTCAGTGCAATTTGACAAGCCGCCCACATTTTCTTGAAAAAAAAGGTGTATTGCAGGAATGGTTGATTAACCACCACAATGTCGAAATTCAGGGCAAAATTACTAAGAAAAAACTTTGGGAGTTAATTAAACCTTTTACAGCAGACGGAAATAAAAGATACGTAACTGACGAAATTTTGAAAAAGCGCAGCTATGTGGTTCTTCGATTGCCTCCATACCATTGTCAATACAACCCAATTGAAATGGCGTGGAAGTTTTGTAAGACCTATTACAATAAGCACATAAATTCGCAGCCAAATACGTAGGTGTATGAAATGCATAGAAGTTGCGGGAACCACATTGAGCAATTGCTGTAATTTACAAAATAATAAACTTAAAACGTAGTCGATATTTTCTTACTAGTTATGTACTGTTAATTCAAAAATGCAAGCTGCACATTAAAATTAGAATATTACCGTGAAGGGGGTCTAGTATGCCTGTACACAAGCTCCTTAGGTTCCATATTAAATCAAGTGCGTTGCTATGTGAATCGCAGGCGACTTAACACAGCTCAGTACGACTGACCACAGAGTGTTGCTAAGTTTACAAAACTTTAATTAAGAATTCTTCAAAAATTAAACGGAATGTTTTCGCAAATGAACTAACAATAAATCCGTTTATTTTCTCTGAACATACTAGTAGCGACTATAATTGTAAAAAATTAAATAGTATTATTATTCAAGCAGCTAGGGCATCCATCCCTATAACAACCAATATGAATCGACCCTACAGAGTTCCATGGTGGAGTGAACTTTGCAGAGAGGCTTTAAAACAGAAAAACAATGCATTTAATAAATATCGAAGAAATCCATCGCAAGAAAATTTTATCCAATACAAGAAACTTAGAGCGATAGCAAGAAAAACAGTTAAAACTAGCAAAACAAATTCATGGAAGAG
>JABXWE010034783.1:0-14226 GCA_014611495.1 Limonius californicus
GTTTATTTTTACCTAAAGAATCTATAACTAAACGCTGGCCCATTCTTTCTGAGACACCCTGTATAATAAATTTATTTATATAATTAGAAAATGTATTATTAACTATTACAACTAAACAATTAATGCTGCTAAATGAAACAAGCAAGTTTTTTAACATTAAAGCAACTATAGTTCGTTTGTTGCATGGTAAAATGATTTACCTTGCTATACCCTGTAATTTTAAAAGCCATTTCATGTATCTTCGGGTGGATAGAAACGATAAGCTAGCATCATTACCAAAATGTGGCGCTTCCATGGTTTTATATACTAATGTTCTCGATCAAATGTTTGGTTTACAGCTGATTCGTAAAAAGAAACCTATTTTCAGCAGCTTTGCGTATTAGAATTTTTTAGATATTTAATATCTACTATAAATGTCAATGTATTGTTTATTACAGCTATTATACAATTAATTTTATATACACACTATATTTCTACATCATCTACCACAACATTAATAGCATATTGACTAATACCCATCGATTACTAATTACCAGCTTTTTTACGCAAGTTTAATTTAAGTTTATTAAATTGTACTCACTTTTGGTTATTACTTTATATTATGTATTTGCATTAATTAATATTTAATTTTTTGTAGAATATTTTCAACTGTTCCTTCGGTATATGCTTTAGGAATTGCCGTTTTCGTTGCGACGGGCTGTGGAAATGTTTACAGACTAACTGTAATAAATAACTAAACACTCATCGAGAGTTCTTAAAATCGGTTATGTGTACTCATGAAGGCTACATTCTGAGGAGCTCGGGATCTTACAGCTTCAGATATGTACGCGGTACACTCGTAAAATAAACATATACAGAGTCAAGCCCCATTTTCAGCACAAACCAGCAAAGCATGCCACACGCATGCAACAATACATTACTACATGAGCATTGCAGGTTTTACATTTTTACTAACAAGGGATTGGGTGTCTTCTTATGAAGTCCCATGTAGCATCTAGTAGCTCACCTTTGGCATCGTGACAGGACCATCTTTGGTAGTTCTCATTCGGGTGGGGCTGACCTTGAAAAGATCATCTTTAGTAGATATTGAACGATGTACCTGGTACCGGGCAACTAAAAATTGCTACTGGGCTATGCGTTCCCCCCAAGTTACTGTGATCACTAAACGACGGACGTTAACCAGTCGCTGTACGTGCACCACAAGATAAAAAACAATGACAGGCTCTCCACACGTCACTCTGCAAAGTGCAATGCAGAGAGCAGTGACTACCACGCTCGGTCAACCAGGGCGAGGTCAGGTCGAATGATTACGCCAGATTACCAAGCATTAAACAACTTGTGCGAAATGCTATGTGGGTACACCAACCCAAGTCAATTGGCGAGCTTCCAATACCCCAATCGCAATAACACAGTAACTATAATTACTAACAGTACTACATCAACAAACCAAAAGCAGTATCTACAGCTTCATCCAACAATTACTGCAAAACATACCAGAAGCTCATCTACACCACCTGACAGGTTGCAACTACATAGGTAAACACTACTTCAGTATATTCAACAATTAATCCACAAACATATGATGGTTCGCTTCTCCCGAATACGTAAACTTTACATCCGTCTGAGAACATACACTCTGACTTATCCATGCCCTAAGTTTCCATGAATTCTACCAGTAACAACCCCTCTATACCAATTACAGATCCTAGAAGGGTCCGTAATACTCATTAAGAGTATTTATTAGACAATGCGGCTAGTATTTTAACCAGAATTTTTAGAGAAACAGCTCAATTGTTAAATACGAGGTGTGTTCAATTGATTACCCACCTTTGCTTTATAAAAAATGTATTCAACAATTTAATTACAAATAATTACCGTCACAGTTAAGGCACCTATCCCATTGTTTTGCTAATCGACGTATACCTTGCTCATAGAATTCTTGTGGCTGATGATTGAAGCAGCAACATGATTTATTGTACAGATTTGCATTGATATTTACTCCAGGTTCCTTAAACTTTATTAACAAGGGTCCTTCATGATAAAAAAAATGTTAACATCACCTTGATTCCAGAAGATGTGCTTTAAAAAGAAAAGAAAAAGAAAGTCATCACTATTTTGCCTAAATTACGAACCATACTATAGACAGATCCTACAGTCGCACCAACAATTTCTGAAATTTCTCTAATTGAAATTCTATAATTTTCTCTAATAAGGCCTTCCATACCTGCCACAGTGTTTTCTATTAATGCAGTACACCGTGCACCTGGTCGCAGCTCTTCCATAATGCTTTCTTTTCGATTCTTAAATTTTCGGCACCATTCCTTCACAGTTGGGTACACAATACATGCATTTTCATACACTGCCTGCATTGCCGTATGAATCTGCAATGGCTACGCACCTTCAGCACATAAAAGTTGTAGGACCGCACGCTGATTAAACTTGCACGGATTTTCAACAACAAATGCCATTTCAAAAACAAAGTTTTAAAAGTTAGAATCAAATTTAAACGCCAGAGACTTATTAATGTGTTGCCTACAAACATTACTAACATTAACAAACGTCATTTGAATTATTGCATTTGTTATCAAAGCTAAGTTAAGGTTGGGTTTTAGTTGAACAAGCTTCGTAAAAGTGGTTACAGAATTTAAAAAGATTAATCCAAAAATATTATTCCTACGCGTTTAATGTTAGTATTGGACTTATTGTTGCCGTCTCCCAAATTTTACATAAAATTCCAGTTTGAAATAAATATCAAAAATTAATTTGAAATTAATACTATCAATATAAAATTTATTGTTGTTTTAAAAACAACTCTTCCTATATTTTACAAATTAACAGGATTCAATCTAAATATAATGTTCTTGCCAATGCTATCTGTATTTTTTACCATCAGCTAATTTTATGATTTCACGAATTTCTGTAATACTGTCAACAAAATCGTTTAGAAGACCTAACTATTCTATTAAAAATCTCAGAGGATATAAGATGGGCAGAGGTAGGATAAGGATTGCATGTTATGCATACGATGCTATGTTAATAGTGGAAACCGAAGACGATCTCCAAAAGCTTCTGATGCATTTCAAAGTAGTAGGTGAGAGATTCAATATAAATTAATAGTGATTGCAAAGGATCCCATAAGGTGCAAGTTAATGGAGGATAATAAAATAATAGAACAAGTCATGCATGTAAATTACTTAGACACCAAAATAAGCAGATGCGGTAATGTACAAGCGGAAGTTAGGGAACAAACCCAAAAAGCCAGCTGAATTTCAGGATGCCCGAACAATTATATAGGGTGTTTCGGAATTGCACGGCACTATTTTAGGGATGTAGCACGAAATAAACAAAAAAATTCATACAAACATATGGCTCAAATTAATTTATTACCGAGATATTGAAAGTTAAAGATAAATAGCTAAAAGTCCGAAGTTAATCAAGTAGTCGTCAATTACATATCGTTTATTTTTTTAACAGTTGATTAAACATCTGTCATTAAATCTGTTGATTAGTATTAAGTAACCTGTTTTACTGGTTCATGCTCGTTTTCGTGTGAGTTAGTAGTACTTTGAAGACTCTTCAATTTGTTATTGTCATGGGACACACCAGAAATTTGTTCAGTTTTTCAGAACAAACAAACATGCTTTTAATTTATGGCGAGGTACATAAAAATGGCGCTGCTGCTGTTCGAAGATACCATGAAATATTTCCCACTAAAAGGATATAAAATCGTAAAACGTTTGAAGCCATTGAAAGACGTCTTAGGGACACTGACACGCTAAAGCCTGAACGAATAAACGCTGGTCGGCAAAGATTTCGATGAACTGCAAACGTTGAAGGAGGGATACTCAATGCTGTTCAGTTATCTCCTAGTACTAGTACCAGAAGATTGTCACTTCGTTTCAATGTATCATGTATAAGCGTATGGCGAACATTGCATGAGCAACAATTGTATCCATTTCACGTTACGCCTGTGCAAGATCTGTTACCAGAAGATTATAACAAGCGCAAAAGTGGTTAATTCGACAATGCACACGAGATCCTAACTTCCTGAGCTGCCTGCTGGTTACCGATGAATCATGTTTACAAGAAATGGTATTACTAATTTTCGAAACACCCATACTTGGAACGAAGAAGGCCCTCATACGACTGCTAGTATGCATTATCAACATACCTTTCAATTAAATGTCTGGTGTGGTCTTCTTGGTGACAATCTCATTGGCCCCTTCTTTTTTTACCAACTAGGCTTTCAGGAATATCTTACTTGCATTTTTGCGAAATGATCTGTATGACCTTCTAGAAGACATTCCGATTGCCAATAGGCAGGGGATGTGGTTTATGCATGACGGTGCCCCTGCTCACTTTTCTCATATTGTCACTGATTATTTAAACAGAACATATGGTAATCGATGGGCTGGTCGAAACGGACCATTTAAATGGCCACCACGATCTCCTGATATAACGCCATTAGATTATTTTGTGTGGGGCGGGATGAAGTCTATGGTTTATTCTACGTCTATTGGCACACAAGAAGGGCTAAGGAATCGCATCGTGGAAGCAGCAGCAACTATCAAGGGTCGTCCTGATGTTATAAGGCGTGCCAGAGAAGCATGAATTCGTCGTGCTGAATGCTGCATTCAACAAAATGGAGACCACTTTGAACAGTTACTCTGAATGTTTTATTTTTAAATAAATATCTTTAACTTTCAATATCTCGGTAATAAATTAATTTGAGCCATATGTTTGTATGAACTTTTTTGCTTATTTCGTGCTTGAGAACACATCCATACAATAGTGCCGTGCAATTCCGAAACACCCTGTATATGGAAAATCATATATCTCACTACGGACACAAAAAACAAAATATATAAAAGCGTTGTAAGGCCCATAATGACGTATGGTGCCGAAGCAAGGTCCAAAATAGTAAGAACAAAACAAAATGCTAGAAATGACTGAGATGGCAGTCCTCTAAAAAATACTTAATAAAATCAGGTTGGTTAGAGTTCGTAGCACGAAATAAGGGAAATGTGTAAAATCGAATCGGTTGTAAAGTGGGTCAACAATAGAAGGCCAGAATGATATGAATACATTGATATAATGAACGATATACGTATAACAAAAGTAGCGATAGATCGACCTCCAGCAGGAAAAGACTCAAGAAGCGCTGGAGTGATAGTCGGATTGGTGGTTAAAGAACAGACAGAATTGTCTATAATGAAAAAGAAGAAGAACTATTCTATAATTCTGTAGGTTTTGTTAATTTACAATAATAGTTTGTCATTTATGAAGAGAGGATTACATCGAATTATATATACCACTAACAATTTTCTTCGTAATTAGTTTATCACAACGTATCTACATATTAAAATTGATTACTTTTAATTGTTTAAGTTTAAAAGTTCAATCGCCTTTCAGTTATGCTGTATTAGATGAAACGGCTAAGAATTTTGTTTATATTTTTAACGTATTGCAAGAGTAAAAACTTAAATAGTGTTTTCTACTTATTAATGAAATTTATGTTCCCGCTCCACAAAAACTGGTAATTAACTGCCACAAACGTAAATTAATTAATGTGCGCAAATGTTTTTGAAAATAATATAGGTAAACAAACACGTGAGTCATAGAATTTCATGAAAATATGTTTCAAAAACCACTCCAAGAATTTTAATAAAAAACAAGGTAAAAACCTGAAACACCTCAATATTATTTATTTTATTGGCGAAACTTGTATTCAAGATCAATATATTTCTAAAATTAGCCAATTCTTGTATTATCTATGGTTATTTTTCAACTATTTCTTTGATGTTATCTTCCCATACCTTCTTTGGTCTCCCATTTATTTTGTTTTCATCTATGTTACAAAATGGGGCACACATGACAGAAGGTTTCTAAACACTTATTTACTTAAATGACCTCTAACATGGTTGTTTTCCATGTAAATCAGGAGTCGGCAACCCACATAAAACCCTTTTCTTAGAGGTGTTGCGTGACGTTCGTCCCCCGCCTGCCCGCCACTATTTATTGTTTACTCAAGTAGTCCGATCCTCGAAAAGATTGCCAACCTCTGCTGAAAAATTATGCGAATTGGGCATCTTTGTAAAACTTATTAGAATACACAATTAGAAATTTAGCTATATGTTTAGAAATCAAGAGTAGATGACACAAAGTTATTATACAAAATTGGTGTGTCTATGTAAGTAGTTGTTGGAAACAGTAGCGTAGTTATTATAAGTAGCTATATGAGTAGATAATGTGTGTCGCAATGGTTAATCATTATTTACCTAGTAATCATTCGAGAAGTAGTCAATTGGCAGAGGTTGCATCAAAAATGCTCCTACGTCGAATTATTATTATTATGAATGCAACTCCATTACCCCCCCCCCCCCGCGCGGCTCCTGTGAATAACAGAGACTGTCTGGACGTTGTCCAATTACCTGGTGCCCTATGGAGGATTGGTGCACCAGAAGGTATGCATAATTATAGTAATTAATCTATGATCACGAGTAGCTGCGGCCACAACAGCTAGGTGGCAGATGAGCTTATGTATTGTAACGTTACCGACCCTTGTGTTGTGTTTACCTTTTGTTCGTCGTGATCGTCTTAGGTTCGTGTCTAGAGTAGTTGAGCTAAATGCATGGAATGAAACACAATAGAGGTTTAATACTTTGTCACCTTATATTCACCTTCAAGAGAACACTAAATACATTTACTCAAACTCGAACTAAATACTGCGATATGGTGAAATCCGGCGATGACAAACGTAGATTATTTTGGCTAACTCAGCCGAGAAGGTCGTGGCTCTTTCACTCCTATATATATATATAAAAAAAAACCTTAGGGCGCCAGGAACTTACCTTGCACAAAATAATCTTCAGAAAGCCGGTCTACCGTTCCAAGTAAACCGGGTGAATATCCTTCAAATACAAGCAGATAGCAATAATAAAACTCGCAAATCGTATGACGATAAGTAAATGTATATTTCCCAAAAAAAAAAGCACAACATAGAATAAACAAATCAGCTTAAGTATCCAGAAGCAAACCCAAAATAAAATCAATACCAAGACATAAAGATGTATATATATATATATATATATATATATAAAAAAGTAATAACCTATAGGCAAATACAAATTGCATAAATCAAGGTGATGGGCAGCTTAAAAAAAATTACACAAGTACAAATGGCATAACATCACCATCAAAATTAATATTAACGAAAATTCAACAATCATGAACAATTGTAGACAACTGCTAAATTAGCAGTAATCAAAATTAGTATAGCACGTACAAATGTAAATAAAGTTTTACTAACGTAATAGGAAACAACCCCGTACGATAAAATGTAAATGACGTCAAACTGGAAAGCAATTAGGCGAATAAAAATTTTAATCGTAAAAGAACAAATAAATGCAAATGCGCAAGAACGAACAAACGCGGCAAAATATACGTGATCCCCAGAATCAAAGGCCTTCGATGATAAGGAGCAATAAAGGGTGGCGTTACCGTAGCGTACCGTTCGCGAAAGTAAGCTTGGCGCACAAAAAAAATACTTCGCATAACTGTCCAAGTTTTCTAATTAAGGCAAAACACAGGGGCAACTGTTTGCTATTTTAACCGCTGTAAAACAAGTTAGACATACATAAATTAATTTAGAAAATACACTACAATAAATGAATTTCGAAAGTACAGTGTAGGCTCAGCCTTAGCTGAATATAAATATATTAAGCCGATGTCCCACTGTAAAAATTTGTATAAAAACTTTTATAAAAGTTTTTATAAAAACCATTTTGACAGTGTGACAGCAAGCAGTTTTATACAAATGACGTCACGGTAAAATAGTTTTATGGTGTCTGTATTTTAATGACGTCACGTAAAATGTTTTTATACAAACTTCTGAAATAGAACCGTTTCTATAATTTGGATGAAAGCAAGCATTTGATTGGGCGTTAACGGCCCGCCTACCTTCTGGATATTTGAATTGCGGCGCGAAACCTCCCGCCAGTCTTCATCTTCATGTTTAAGTTCACTTGCCACCATTGAAGGCACACATCGACCACTTCCTTGGTTTCGTTTCTTTAACCACGGTCTAACCCACCATTTACGTTTATTTTTTTGGCTTTTTGTTTTTGTATAAGTGCATATCCAATCAAACTTATTGTAAGCGCAGTTAACAGTAAATTTTGGTTAGGATTTAAACTTTCCATTGCATAAATTAAAACAGCAAAAACTTTAAGCGCCAAAATAAACCAATTTTAACCTCACTTTTCAGTGTTGCCTCAAACAGCTGATCAGGTTTGTATAAAAACTTTTGACCAAATACATTGACAGTGGGACATACCTTAAAAATATTTTTATGGTGCATGACGTCACACCGTTTGTATACAAATTTGTATAAAAAGTTTTTATACAAATTTTTACAGTGGGACATCGGCTTTACAATAAATGAAATTCGGAAGTACAGTGTAGGCTCAGCCTTATCTGAATATAAATATATTACAACAAATGAAATTCGAAAATACAGTGTAGGCTCAGCCTTAGCTGAATTGTAAATATATTACAATAAATGAAATTGGCACATCAAGAGTCAGCCTAGCGAAATCTGGTTTTAACTAATCAACAAATAATTTAAACAAGCTCCCAAAATTTAAACGGTTTGAAAGAGATTTAAAACATCACTTTGATACGAACTTATCAACGGAGAATTTGATGGCAGGTGCACAACAAAAAAGAAACCGCTCACCCGCGGGACACTAATAATGTAATACGTAGATAATAAACAGGTTGGAAAGATCTGACCTGGCTTGAGTTCCTGTGAAATCCTCGGGAGTGCGGGTGAATCTTCCAGCTGCTAAACCATGTGCTCGAAGCCGGATGGACGAAAATTCCGCAAACAGCGACCAGGCAAAGACTGGACTACAATCCAACAGGCCCAAAAATGCCCAGAACCTTCTAAAATCCTCGAGTAGAAACCAGATTAAGACTGATGGGAACTTGAAAACCCAAAACTCAAAGGAGAAGTTGTACGCCCAAAAGACCACTAGCACAAGACATGAACGGAACCGGAACTCACACCATCACGAATTTCTCAAACCGGAACTCCAAAAGCTAACGTACCCCGCGCCAAATTTAAAAATGCACAACTGAAGGTCAAACATTAAAATTATTGGAGCGCACCCAGTATAAAGTAGGAGTATAACGGGAAGCTTGACTCTCAGGGACAAAAGTACCCGTAACAACTTTTATTAACGTAAATATTAACTGCAGGCAGGGCAAATAAGCAACCCCCGGTATTCACCTGTTCAGGCTAGGAAACTGCAGGAAACCTTAGCCGGGGTAGCGCATGCGATCTCAAGTAAATCAATTCCCTTTGGAAATTTAGACTATTTGCTCAGTTAAAACAAAAGAAGAAAGGTGAAGTGATAAGCCTGTATACAGGGTACTTTTCTGAAAATGGAAGGTGAAGGATTAAGGAACTTGAAGCTGCACCTCGAAACGCAATCATCAAGGGAGGCCCGTAAGCTGCCGAGATACCTCAAGGCGCTCGGCAGGCGAATGGTTAATGTAACTTGACGTTGCACCACATTTTTAGAAACAACATAAATTTTAAGGCCCCATTAATGCTGGAACTAATAATTTTCGTAAAAATAAGTTAATTATAGGCAAAGTCCTAAGAATCAAACTAATTAAATAACTTTCATATTTTAGTGTTTAGTTAACACTTCTATGAGGGGAATATCACACATGAGGGTTTATTTCAACAAAAAAAAAAGATAATTATTTAATCAGGTTACGGATTAAATTAAACCAACCAATCCACGCAGAATGCACCGCTGTTGCGGGCCAATCCCATACTGCAACCAGCTGGTCATCTTCAAGTATGTTCCCATGCGTCACGACGCTGTTCGACATCCGCTACAACATCTTTGTAATAGCAAATACTCAAAATTTTATTGTTATCACTGAACCAGGGGGTGATGTAGTGGTAAGTTCCAAGAACTTCCTCGTGTTCGTCAATGCCACGGACCTACGGCATACGTTACTATAGCAACCAGATTTTCCCAGCGATACGAACAATAGAATCAGTTTCCTCTAGGATGATGTCACGTCCGCTAGGAATGTAAGAAGGGTTAAGAAGCGCACCCCAGGAATACCAAGACAGGTCCACTCTTCCACCGGAGCTACTACACAGAGGTCGAAGGTATTCAAGTTGTTCATATTTCGTTATTATTTTTTGTCTTACCGATATTATATTCATTTATCATTGAACCTTTTTATATTTATTTAGTACAACCAACTAAAAAAATATTCATCTACCTGCCGCGGTTAATGGAAAACTCGAAGTGTTAAATATGCTTAAGTTCTTTCTTAGGTACCATAAAGCATTTACGATATGCCATGCAAAAAATTTCAGAAAGATACTTCAATCTTTTAATCACCTGCAAGTAGGCACCCGCACGTAATAGGCATTTTAAAACGTAAACAATTCGAAAAAAAATGGAAAGTTACTAAGGTGCCCTAAAATACACGTTTAGTCACTTTTAGGCTCTCAAAACCAGGACCAGGACTATTGTCCTTTAAAACCGATATTAGGCGAGAACAAATCTTAAGTCTTAAATTGGTAAATTTTTTATCAAATAGATATGTTTAAAATTTCAGAGGTATGCCTAGAAAAGCTAAAAATTTGCCGGACCGTACATATAAAATACAATTTACTTTGAAAACATTGCATGCTACTTCAAACAGTCGTGCAATTTGCTAAATAAAGGGATTAGAGTACAACATAAAGTTTGTAGATGACTCTGTTTACAATTCACTATGTAAAACAGATTATTAAAAAAAAGAACATAAATTTATAATTTTTCAGCATTTTTGTAACGACCATCTTTGTAAGTTTTGATAAACAGAGCCTGTTCCAATTAATAAGGGGAGTATTTTTCAGAAAAGGGGGCTCCTTGCAACATAGTCGTACCTACTTGTCCATTGAATCGGCTTGAATTGTCATTGTCGCCACAGGTCATTTACCTAGCAAGTGAACTTTGGGTAAAATACAGATTACAACGCCCACTTTTCGTAATTGCGCATCGTTTGCTTTCGCCTTATCAATTGGAACGGGCTCTATATTCATTTAGTCAAAAATGCGTTAGAAAAAACAATATTATTAATAATTATAACAGGTTTTAAGCTTTTTGCTATTTAAAATGTATTTTAACGCAACAATGCTTTTGTGGATTTATTATTTACGGTTTCTAAATTTATATTTTGTACCTAATCATGTTTTACATAAACTAAATTAGTTGTTTTAATTTTTCTTTAACTTGTATATGTAATAAATAATGGTTGATTTACTTCGTAATTAACTAACAATTTGAAATGTTTCTTTATGAAAATAGTTTTAGAATTTACTTCCAAAATATCTTTTAACATTTTTATATAGGTAATTTTAGGAAAGAACAAAATGTGAATACTTTTTTTTTTAGAAATAATGTTTATTAATTAACATTGATTTCAACGAGGCCAAAAACAATTAACAAAACGAAAGTGTATTACAAACAAGTTTACAATCATAAATCATATAAAATACTGCTGTAGAGCACAATAGTTTCGCTACCAAAATAAAGCAAGAAGCGACCGCTGTGATGATTTACGTTGTTGAACGATACCGATGGAATAGACGTCAATGGTAAACCACATTCACAAGAAGGTTGCAAACAAGTTTTTCTGCCATTCAATGTCAAAGAGCCTCGAGCAATCTACAGTATATAAAGAAGGCGTCGAACTCTCAGCTCTGTTTGTATGCAGTAAAATGTCGTGGTATCGTCATCAGAAGTTAACGTGGTCCCAAGACTTCGCGCTCCAAGTGATAAAATGTGGACCTGTTCCTAAGCATATTTCACTCATCATGGACGGCAATCGAAGATACGCTAAGAGCAAAAATATAGACATTCAAGACGGACACCGTACTGGAGCTCAAAAATTGAAGGAGTTGGCGTTCTGGTGCAAAAAGATTGGAATACCTGAAATTACTGTATACGCAGCCAGCATTGAAAATTTTAAAAGGAAGCAAACCGAAGTGGATGCATTAGTAAACCTTGGAAAATCAGAATTTGTAGACCTGGTTAACAAGTTTCAAGAATTTCTAAGTGACGATATTCGCGTGCGGTTCGTTGGAAATCTAGAATTGTTAGCAAAAGACATTCGAAAAATAATGTCCGAAGTGACCTTTTGGACGCAGCACTGTAAATCACTTACCGTAAACATAGCAGTGTCTTATACTTCCAGAGAAGAAATCACCAACGCAATAGGCACCGTGGTTGAAGGCGTTCGAACGGGAGATTTAGAAACTGCAGACATCGATGAAGATCTTTTAACCAGATGCATGTACACAAACCTCAGCAGAGATCCAGAAATTCTTATAAGAACTTCCGGAGAGACGCGATTTAGCGATTTTTTGCTGTGGCAGACTCACCAACACTCTCGAATTTTTATAGAGAAGTTTATGTGGCCGGAATTTACCGTATGGAACTTTATAAAAATTATTTTCCAGTACCAGATATCTCACAGAAAGAATCTAATGGATGATTTGAAATTCGAGCCCAAACAATTAAGCACGAAGAAAGAAGAATTTCTGAAAAAATTGAATCAATCCAGACAAGACGCTTTAAAACGATATGTGAAAGAAGCGAGACTGTAAGATTAATTTAGAGTTTTCACTGTAAATCTATTATAATAAATTGTTTTTCATTAACTTTTGCAGAACTTCAACTTAACTTATTTATTTTTACCGACATTAATTCCTTAATCGAATTAAAATTTCTCTGAAGAAATATGTTTAATTTAGCACAACTGCTTGAAGTTTTATGTTAGAACTGTAATTTGTGCAATGCTGTAGTTAAAAAACAACTTTTATTAGCTGTAATTTAGAAACGAATCAATAAATTCAAAACGATTTTATTTATAATGTGAAAATAATACTATGGCATCGTTAAGACCCCTCCTTTACCTGTAAGCTGTCTAAATGTGAAAAGTTAATATCGGCTTATTACAATTAATGATGCACGGTGATTAAAAAATAAAAGCCGTAGACTACCGATGATTTAAAAGTAAGTAGTGATGAGAAGTTTCTGAAGCGCCCCTTAAAAATCATTGGATTTCTGTTAGGGCACTTGATTACATAATCATTTTAAAATTGCAAACTCATTTTTGCAAAAAAAAATATTGACAAACATCTATCACTTCCGCTTTGATGCCAAATTTTTTCTAAAATCTTTTACTTATTTCTATTTTATTCGAAACATTGAACGCAGAATAGTGTATGCGACATAGACTTTTGACTAAACCCAATTAATTATTCCAAGCATTCGGGCGTAGATAATAATTAGAAAGGTGTTAAAACTTCCTTCAGGCAAATAGAGATTGCTGGGTTGTCTGCATTTCTGAAATTAATCTTTGACATTTTCTGAAACCAAAAACATCATCGAAAATTCTACTCCAAAATGTTTTCATGTATTTAACTGTTATACACGCGTTTGGAGGGATTTCATTAATTTATTGAATTATTACTAAATTATATTGGTATTCAAATATATTGGTAAACTAAGGAAACCGGATTTATTAATTATTATAGCCTCAAAACAAAAAACGGATCCTTACAGATATTTCTGTTATAAACATATACATATTTTTATTGTAAGACCCTTTTCAAAATTGTTTAGTAAACGGTAATGTACATGCACATTATTAGCAACGTCTTCCTGTTGAGTGGGTTGTAAACCGCGTTTTCCCAAGCTGAGATAGTTACTAGTAGTTCCAATACAATTTGGAAGTTCATTTGTTTTGAAACGCACCCAGTAGTTCTCTTATACAAAAGCTTACATTTTTGTTTGTAACGTGACACACAGATTATAAAAGTTCTACAGATGCCAAACGCCAATGATATCAACTCGTACACGAACAGTAGCGCCCACTATGAGATGGGAGAACAATTAAGTACGTTCTGATATTTACAAAACGGTTAAGATCTTTACTAATCTGTGAATAATAAAATTTTTTTAAATTACTAATAATTTAGTTTCATTTTAAAAATCGATTAAAACACGAAATAAATGTATAAATTGTATATTAACTATTATCAAGATTTACCTACATACCAATTAGTATATTAACACATATTTTAACGCAATTAAAATTAAATACATACAACTACTAGTTTATTTTAAATAATAATAAAGA
>JABXWE010034785.1:0-15973 GCA_014611495.1 Limonius californicus
CAACCCATTGTAGGTCACCCGGAATCATGTTCTTGTTTTCGTAAACTTAAATTAGTTTAGTTTTCGTATCGCACCTGAATAATATTTCAGATTTAAATTTAATTAAAACGATTAACACAATGGAAAAATAAATCTGATGAAAACATAAGCAAGATGAATACAATTGGAACAACTGTAGTCTTCTGTTTGGGTAGTAACTGCAACTGTAATACAATGATGTCACGCCCACTATAAATATCGTTTAATAAAAGTTATCACCAAATTTTTGTTACTCTGTCCTTGATGATAAAATAAATCAATTGCAGCAATACTCAACATTCAAATCATAATTAATTAGTCTGATAATTGCCAATTGTTTTAGTCCTACGCAAGTTTCAACAAAATGCCGCTCACATGTTTTGTATACAAACTTATCACTGCATAATAAAATGCAAATGCGAATTTCAATACCACCAGGAATATTTAGCTTTTTGTTTATTGCTCGCAAGTATTAATTAAACAAAATAGCCGGGAGCGCTTCAACTACCAAAAGTGTTCAGAATCAGAATACATTTTCCTAACGTCGTTAGCACTTTATCATATTGGTTCGCTCATGTAATCAATCTTTCTACGGTAGGGTTTCGAATAGAATTTGCAATTTCATTTTTTAGGTTCTTTGTATCGATTGCCATCAATGCAACGACCTTATTAACAAGCACCGACGAGCCGTGCATAAGAAACTAGAAATAAGAAAAAAAACTTCACGCTGCCGAAGTACTTGCTATAGAAAGCATTCTATTTTTAATGCAATTCAAAGGAATCCGTCTTATTTTCTGAATGGCAAGAGAAGAGTCTCACACTGAAGGTCTTTGTAAAAGTTAATATAAGATAACTCAAGCATAAAATGTAACGTTCAGATTCTGCAGGTTGACAATAAGTACCTTATTGAACTTAATCCTTAGGTATGGCACGGTCGATCCCATCTTTTCTAAAGCTTTTTAAAAAGTATATTAAACCAAATTCCCCTGACAAAAACGAAACAGTGATTGGATGTATCCGAGACGTACTTGAGCATATGAAAATATAGGAAATAGGAAATTTTACAATCTCGAGCGGATTCGGTCTGTTTCACTCATATTTTGTTGTTACAGAAAAAAGATCTTGGTTGAGAAAATCTTGAACTTTAGCAAAAATCGTAATGCCGTAAAGCATCGCATTTCTCTTTCCAGCGTCGTTCCGATTATCCTATACCAATAGAAAACCTCCGTATTTATTTTCTCTTAAAATCAACAATCGCTATTTCTGGTGAAGTCTCTGCAGCCCCCTGAGACCGTTTTAGTAAAACATAGAGAACCGAAAACTAAATAAATTGGTCATTCGGTCTATGTGGAACATTATTATTTAAAAAAAACACGGATCATAGTAGTCCTGGAAATGGCGAACCTTTCTTCCCAGTTAATCGAATTTATATGTTTGCCACTTACAAGGTCTTCTGGTTTAAACCTTTACATTAGACACACCGTATTACAATACACTATTCAAAAATGAATAGGGAAATTGTAATATAAAGCATATATGTTTGTATTTGGCCGCTAATGGCCGTCTATTATTGATAATTAGAGCAAACGGCAATGTTTGATGTTAAGAAACAAAAAGCAATCGAATCCAGTTGCAATTGTTTAACGTATTAGTGTCAAATCGAGCTTTTGTGGTTGATTGAATAATCTTTCCTGTCTTCTTACGATCATTTGTGTTATTTTTTCCATTCATTCATACTATCGCCCCCCCCCCCTGAACCGCTTTCTCATCATTTCGGGGGGGGGGCTTACATACTATCCATTCATGCAACATGCACCTTAAACTAACTAAGTGAAATGCGATCGCCTCGGTCGGGATTCGAACACGCAGTCGATCACTGCCCCACCGAGATCCCTACATTTGTGTTCTTAATAATAAAGAACACTGTGAAGAGAAACCATTTAACAAGAGAACATCGAAATTTATCCATTGCCATGCACCAAAGAGGAGACCGCCAGTCGAAATTGCTGATATGTTAGGAACCACGCAGAACGTAATTTCACGTACCCTTTCGCACTTTGTCGCATCACAACACTTTGTGAGGATTGACTTTTGGTAATTAATGCAAGAATGCACCCCTTTTCAACTACTCGACATCTACAGAAAGTGCTCCAGAATGCCGCAGGAAATCCAGTCTCCGACCAAACTGTGAGAAATCGATTGTTTGAGGTAGAAAGGACTGTGGTTCAACGAAGACACGGGTAGAATGGTCAAGACGTAGGCTTTAAGAAGCGACAACGCGGGATGATATACTGTATATAGATTTATATCATAGTTGCCGGACATCCTACCTTACCTCAGTATACCCAACCACCTTCGGTGGTGGTGCTCTTATGGTATGTGCTGGAATTTATTTAGGGTGGCGTACTGATCTCCATATCTTTAATGGTGAACTCACGGATCAGCGTTATGCCTAAGAAATCATTATGGACCATGTTCTGAACCGTCGCAACGCTGTTGGACGGGATATTTTGTTTTTCTTGACGACAACGCAAGGCCGCATCGTGCGTGGGTTGTTTTAGAAATGCTTCCAGAAGAGGAAATAAACCATTTTGCTCTTCCTCCGCTATCTCCAGACTTCAACTCCATCGAGCATGCATGGGACCTTTTGCAGAGACAGCTGGATCATCATAATCCAAGGCCTACTACTGTGCATCTGCTTAGGGATGTATTGCTGGTACTGTGGCATCAAATTCCACAAGAGCATATTGATAATTGCATTGAGAGTATGCCAGAAAGGTGCAGAGCAGTTACTACTGTCAGAGGAGGTGCCACGCGGTATTAGAATTTAATAAATTGAAGTCAAGTAAAAGGAGATAATAACAATTATTATTATAATATTGTTAAATTTCTTCTTTAAACGTACCTTTGTTGTAATTTTCATGTTCATCACTAAGAAGACCTTATATTTTCTGATTTTGGTAGTTTTTTATTATAAATGCAGTTGTTGTTGCCTTTAAGTATCTTATACTGCAATATCCCTAGACATTTGAGTAGTTTAGAAGAGTGTTTGAATAGAACATATCAATTTAAACATTCTTTGACAGCTAAACACAAATGTTCCGTTGATAACAAATTAGGGGCACTAAGAAACGAAGATCACTGAATAAGTATAATTGTATTCTTTTAGACAGAAATAGGTTTTTAAGGTAGGGAGCATTGAGAAACAGCTTTAACAACTCAAATTCCAGCAACATAAATGACTTGGCCCTCTAAATCAATAATCCATTTTTCTTATTACATCAACCTTGTCCTATTACATCCCTAAAATTAAATTAACTTTCTTACATATTTTGTATAAATATTCTTAAAATAGTGTATTATGATAAAATACTCCTAAATTTTAAGCGCAGGTGTATTATTGCACAAAATTAAAAAAAAAACATAATAAATAAACCTTTTTTATTTTCTTGTTAATAAGTAAAAGAGGTTATATGTTAACTTCGACAATATTTATCAAATTGCGGGCATATAAAATAATAATATAATAATAAAATAAAAGCCTACTTTATTTTATTGTTGTTTCTTAAAACGTGGTAGCACATGTTACATATCTGCCTGCATATTTAATACAATGTTGGTGCACAATTTGCATATTTTGAATGCATATAAATCCGAGCTTTAGTGATTACTTTCAAAACGAACAATCGCGATTTGTTTTGGAAGCAGGCGTTTGAAGAACCACCGACGTAGCCAGGTGTAATTAGTGTTGCCTAAAGTTAGTAAAATTCTCTATGAATGCGTTAACTTCAAATACCTGTCATGACTTAGCAAAATCTATCTGGTTACAAATACATGCACCTTCCTCTAGTTTTTGGAGACTACGTTAAGCTGTCCACCACCCTCCATTGCATTTAACGCACAGCACACGAAATCAACGAGAGGAGATTATTACTTGAAAATAATATTGGATGCTTTCTTGTTGGAAACACTGAAACGGACGAAACTGAACGACCAATAATGGCACATAAACTCAGCACTGTGCTATTAAGAAGCCTTTATTAAGTCTGAAAAAGCAGAACAATTTTTTTTTTCATTATTTAAAGACAGAGTGATGTATACACAAAACTAAATAAGAAATGTAAAATGTTTAAACCAAGCCATCAAAGGAAAGCAACGTCGTTAGAGTCCCATGAATTCCTAAATTTGTAATATCAAACTATGATGCTATCGTAGCACCATATGAAACTAATATTGGAGATCAATAAACACATAATTACTCTATTCAAGTATTTGGGCATGTAGAAATATATGAAATTTTACAATCACGAACGGATTCGATCTGTTTCACTCATCAATTTGTAGTTACACAAAGAAGGCCTCGAATGGGCAAATTTTGAACATTAACTAAAATCATAATGCCGCAAAGTAAAGGTACACATTTTTGTTTACATCGTCGTTCCGATTGTTCTATGCCGATAGAAAACTTGGTATTTGTTATTCCTTTTAAAACGAACAATCGCGATTTCTTATGGAAGTCTCCGCAGCCTCCTGGGACCTCCTTAAAAAACATTTAACCGTTGAATTTCCGCCTGGAAAATTCTTTCACCTCTGGTTCTTGATTTTGGACTATGATACAATGCGCATTTTGAGAGGCAGTTGCTTCTATTGTTATGCAAAGTAGTTATGGATTGTAATCTTAAAAAGTTCGGATATATTTAAATTTATGCGAGTGTGGGTTGAGGTAAATTGAGCGCAACATACGTACATGAAAAAATCATACGGCCTGCTAGGAACTAAAAATTCGGTACACGTAACAGAATTTATATGTGAAAAGTTTCTAAAAAAATGTACCGCTGCCAGTAGCAAGTTTGGTGTACCCAGGTGAATGCTGATGCCTATGTAGACGTTCACAAATCTCGTGTGAAAGTTTTAGAACCCTTAATGTAGCCCGTAAGTGCCAAACTGTAAACTCCGGCGCACTCCCAACGAACTTTCCAGACTTGTCTCATTTATGTATTAACTAATAAGTTAATATCCGACATATGATGTGAAATAGAGTGACTTCCCGCGGTAATTAGTTAACTGATGCACCCGCAACAACTTGCTATCCATCCGGATAGGCTTTTGAAATTTACAATTGCTTAATGTACCACTATTACATAATGTCCATAAAGTATTTGAAGAGCATGTTGTTTAATTCGCTTTTTAAAATCATTAAATGTCCAATTAAATCTGTAAACCTTGATATAAAAATTTACCATTAAACAATAGAATTTACGATTTGATTCAATTCTTATCATAATAGGTTATATATACATGTTTATGTTACATGTTTCTCTGGTGATCCCAGCGATAAGGACAAAGGGCTCCTTATCAGTTACAGCTATAGGCGTAACATATGGTGGAGGTGCCGGATTATCGAAATTAACAATTTAGGAACAACCTCACAAATGGATATTTTGGTATCATCCCTACTAAAAGCCAGAAACAACTACCCTTATATAAAATGGCTGGATTTATTAATTACTTAGTTCTACAAGACTATTACAACTTATTCTAAAACATTATTCTATACTACTTCCAATAATACAAACAGGTACAGCGCCATTGCTAGGTTTTATTCTTGGGAACACCGCCAACTGTCAACTATACACTCTCTACTCTCTACTATTTCCTATTCACTATCTACCATTTTACTATTGGCTAATTCAATCTTAAGTGTACTTTTATGCAATCCCTTTTGCACCCATAAGCGATGACCTGGTTATTACTTAATTTCCCTTATCAAGCGTATTACTTATTCCATATTGCCTAATTTAATATTCTAATGTACTTTGAATTTGCTGAGTAAAATGACGTCACTACTTAGAACATAAATGTGTATGCAAGTAATTGAAATCACATTACACCAGCTATGAAGCAATAATAATTTAATTTAAAATTTTGTATATTGGATTCGTAACAATATGAAAAGAAAGAACGACTGTTATGAGCGACGATTCAGAAATATTGCAATAGGGTCTAGTTTAAGATGCAACCCAAACGACAAATTTCCTTGTGATTTTTAAATGTGTCCACTTTATATGTGTTGAGTTTTTAGAAATATATGTACCGGGCGATTCATGGAAGAGTACCAGCCTACTATTCCAAAAATAGGCAACTTACACAACACATCACAAAGTACTGCAATATCTACATTGTTATTGAAAGGTACTATGTATCAGAGGTGCCTGTACGATATACTTCGTATTTTATTATATTCAACCTCTAAATAATGTAAGCGTGAACAAAAACAATACTATTTTATTGATAAATATCTAAGTTAAATATTTCAAATATTACATTATTAGAAATTTGTTTAAGTTGAATGAAATTTACTTAAGCAAGTCAACTGTCAAGCTTATGATACATCCCTGATTCATAATACCGACAGTAAAAATGTAAATATCGCAGTAACTGGAGATATCTATTTTGGGTTGCCTATTTTAGGAACAGTTGGTTCGCACTTTCCGTAAATTTAAATAATATGTCTGTTACCACACACTTTTCTTATTTACTAAGGTGCGAAGATGATCAATTTCACAAAATTTTAGTTTCTAGATTTTCAAAAGTGGATTTCAAGACAAAGAATAAGCATGCGATTTTCCTTAATAACATGCAGTATGCACTACAGCGATCGGTAGAATTATTCTGAATAGCTTTATTATATACGTGTGCATGTAAGATTCAGACAGTACAAGGTGTGATAACAGCAAACCGACATAGCGTAGCAAACAATAGAAAAAAATATTATATACAGAACAGTCCCTAGAACTGAATAAGTAGCGTGGACATTTTGATATCTAAAAAAGTAATCAATTCTACTTGGAGTTGAAACTCAAAACATTACTTTGGTATATTTAGATCACAATTTCCAGCTTAATGGTACCTATAACTTTAAAAGTAAATTTCAACTGCAGCCACGTTTTCATTATGTGTTTAATTGGCAATTTAGGCAATTTAACGTATGTTGCAGCTTTGTTGAGTATCTACTGTGAATGTTTACGCTTTCTGCGAGACACCATGCAATATAAGCTTAACGTTCAAACTAGGTTCTTTTAAGATATGAGCTTTTTCAAAAATTAGCCTTCGCCCTTTCAATTGCGGCCAAAAGACGGAAGTCCGGCTCCAGCTCTCAAGCTGAGTGTTACGCAGATTTAAAACTACCCCGAGCGTCCGAATCAGTGTAAGTTACCAATAGGTAATTACTTTCGCTTTGTACGGTACCATTCACGGTACGTCCGAAAAAGGACGATCGCTTGAAGCACCGATATGGGAAATATCGTCGTACCTATGACGTAATATTGAAAAATCTGCCAAAAGCAAGCGGTTTCGAGAGAAGCAACTGTGAAAACTACATCCAGAGACTGACTCAAGCTTTACACCCCCCTGAAGGGCCAATTTTTTACCGAAAAAGGTAAATTTTCAAAAATTTTGTTAGCCACGCTTCAGCTGTTCCATTTAGTTTACGGAGAGGGAGCCCCACACCCGCCGTTCATTGTGAAATCTTGTGAAATCAGTTTATATTTTGTATGTGTTATTTAGAACTTTAGCGATATACGAATACACTGCGTGTACAAGACCTTTCTGCAGGATCTTTTGTTTCGGGTATTAGCTTAGATTTAATTGTTTTGGGTTCACTTGTGATCTCGTTTAAAGTTAAGATTGATCGTTTCAAAACGCGTTTTTAATAATGTTGATCTTTGTTCGTTACCAAATTATAATAATTTATCCATTTTGCCTGTATTCTGTCCGCTTCTTTATTTTAATTAAATGCCTTTTACACTCAACTCTTATTTTATTTTGATCTCTGTTAAATGTAATTTACAGGTTCCTGTGAGGACTGCTGAGAGATTGTTGAGCCCCTTTGTTTACGAGGCTAGTAAATTAACATTTTTTATTAGAACAATTCCGTGAAAAGGTAAGTTTCATCACGCACAACCTTCGGATTGGCCGTTCAAAGTAACGTGGAGCTTGTGAGCAGTGCCGGATCTAGTGATATTCCCGTTGGCGCCCTCACGTATTACGACTTTAACCTGAATTTGATCAGATTTACGCACGGTGTATTTTACAAAACGAACCCCCCCCCCCTTTGACTGAGCTACACTAGGGCATACCATCGTTTGTGTTTCACAATTCCGTTTAAGCCCGTGGCACGTTGATACAACACTTGCTTTATTAATTTTAAAAAATTTAAAATTTCCACAGCTTTCCATTGAAAATACTTTGCAACCCAACGTACGTTTTGAACATGAGAAATATATTAGAAAAATATAATAAGAAAATAACATGTAATTGATTCCGTAACAGGATAGTGAGCAAAGTGTACAATTATTATTGTAACCAATCATTGTTTTTTTCCGTGTCATGGTTTAGCATTCGTAAATAATTGGCCTTTTTCTCAAAATAATGTAACTTTTACATTAATGAAAACAAAAAAGGATATCATATTTAAAAATCAGAAAAAAAAACGGATGTACAGGACACTATTTTACAATTAAGTGGCATAGAATAGTACTTCCACTTTAGCCGAAAGAAAACAAATATTTTTAACATCACTGTTTCGTAAATGAATACGTGCAAGTTACAGCAATGTATAGTAATGTATATGTTTTTCTGAAAATAAATTGTTATAAGATGGACACATTTAACCAAGTCATCCATTACACACTAGCTTTGCATGGTATTAATAATAGTCTGCCTTTGTAACGTCGCGACGCTAGGGAGAGTAGCAAGTACAGCTGCTACTTTTGGTAGGGCTGGTCGGCATTACAAGGAAGATAGTGTGGCCAGTATTACGCTTCAGCCGCGTGTTGTTGAAGGCTTAGTCGACCTAAAGACCGTAACTCACTTTGAAAAAATCACCTAGATAATATGGCAGTTTCCGGGTATCGAACTCGGGACACCTTGCGTCTCCGACCGGACCGGAACTGTTCTTTCAATTTATATCCCCATTGATTAATTTACGTTCACTCTGTACACGCATTACAATGGAGCATTTTAAGTTAGCCAATGCCAATAAAGTCAAATATTTGTTTGAAAATCTTTAATATTACATTCAGATTTTTTAGTAATAGTTTTTTGGAAAATATTTCCTTATTAAGTATCAGCAGTAATAAGCTTAATTTTAAATCTGGATATTTGAATAGCTATTCAAGCACCAAGGACATTGCATTTTCTAGTGGTCTCGGATAATATTGGCGATTGCAACTGCCCTTCGGTCTCCAAGCATATTCTCATCGACCAGTAAACTGCAAGATCGGAAGAATAAAATAAAATGTATTACTTATAAACAGGTTGTTTAAAATTTACAACGGATTTTAAAAATTTGGTTGTTATCTATTGCTGTAACTGTGAAGTTGTGGAAACAAAAACATCACCAAGTTTGAGTTGGGAAACGTATGGTTACCTCCCATTATTTACTTATCGCCCGTGGACTTTTCGTGCGATTTACCGCCTTGCGGCCAATCGCAACCAAAGCTTAGACGACAAACACAATATCCTGCCTTGAAAAATTTTTTTTGCTAAATAACCATCAGTAAAGTATTTGACTGTTAAAGTTTACGTACGCCTCATTTTGGAATTTGCATTTCTGCAAAGTCTGTAGATTGCATTATACTAATTGAATGCTTTATTGCTGAAATGATAAAAGAAGTAATAAAGTAGTGGAAATATTATTATTCACAATGACACAACAAAAGTTATAAAGTTCCAGTTATATAATAAGCACAAGTATTTATATAATTTCTGCCTATTGGTTATGCGAATACAGTAGTACTAAAACCACTGTTAGTGGCAGGGTTCATTGCAAACGCTATGATTTCATATTGCGAAGTGCCCCAAGTCATATACCTTTATACAATAGCAGTTATAGATATGTGTGTCTGATCTGTAACTGAATTATTGAATTTAAAATGATGTAGAACGTGTTAGGTAGGCCTGGCTGCTATTAATAAACTTTCTAGAGGTGTGCTATGCTTACATGCATTATTTATTATTTTTGTCTGCTGTACCACCTTTAATATCAGAAAATGTTTTAGATTGAGGTTCTGGCAACACAATGCGCTTAAAAAGTCAGCCGACACTGCAACCAACTTTTTTGATTTGAACATTTAGAACACGAAAATAAAAATGCTTACAGTCAAGCCTATGTGCGTTGTCACTGTGTATTCTAGGTATGATAAGCTCTTATTTTTTAAATATGACCAATTTACAATGGCACTTTCTCATGGATATTCAATATATATTGAAAATTTAACACAATCATTATAAATTAAGTAAAAACAAAGTTGAATAGTTTTGTTTATAATTGTCTGGGCTTTCTTGCTGTTTTGAAACTTTAATAGTACTCTTTGACTTATCAACTTCTATAAATAATAACCGATTACTAAACGTGTGCTAATTCTTTGTTTAGATTGAAAATTCATATATTCTTAGATGTGGAACAGAAACCCCAAAATTAGTGATAGCAAGCGACTTTAGGGTTGCTCTATTAACTAAAACTTGAACAGAATCCGTCCAGGGCTGTCAAGTAATTCAAACACGGTAGTTGCGAAAAACCACGAAACTTATATGATCACAATCTCTGCGGATGTTAAGTTATGCATTCAGATATAAATAGTTTGTGTTCCAAAATGAAAAATAACTGTAGTAACTAAGCTGTAGTTATAAACAGTATAGTTTGAGTAGAAACACAAGCTGTGTTTTCCACTGCCAAGCCTTATCGAAAATTTGTTTGACAATCCTCTATAATCCAATTAGACATTATAATGGCAGTTTTCTTCATATTTAAATAATCTGCTTTGACAACAGTTAAAACATCAGCGCTAGGGAATTCACTTAAAAAACGATAATTATGAATATACTATTTAACAAATGTACTAGGCTAGAAATGTCTTAATATAAGTATAAAACAATTTAGACAAACCTGCAATTCTATAAAGAGTTTAAGCTCAAGCAAAATCCACATTGTTATCTCCAGAAAAAAAGAACACCGCGCTGCTATAACATAAAAGCTTCCGGATTTACCAGAAGTGCCATAACGACAGTTTATAATTACTTTCAACATATTTGCCTATATTTGCACTTTTTTATATGGTATTTTTCTGTTTTTAACATAGTAACGGAATTACAATTGTTCGTAGGATTCCTTGTTACACGAAAACTGTTATGTATTGATACCCCTCGCTACAATCACGAACAAAAAAATACCGATGGATTTGTAAATGTTAGTTGTGAGTAATCCAAGTCAAATCTCTCCAACTGGGGATTGGCAATACCAATATTTTGTTTTTACATTATTTGCTCGCTACCCTCTAACAAGGAGAACAAACACGTCTGCGACTGTTTACATGCGGTATTAGAAATAATGCAAATCAATAATTTCGTTGACTACGGGGCTGAAACGAAAGTTTGAATTGAACGAACGCTTTATAAATAAATACATGGATATTCAGCTGACAAGAGCCCATCAGTGTAATAATGGACGTAACGTATACCGATATCTGACAATAGAATATTTTCACGGGTTCGAATGTATCCCGACACACAGGAAGTATTTAGAGAGTTCAGGTATAGATAAATATGATATGTACATATTTATATTTTTAAAAGAAAATACATATTTCCTAACTTGGTCAAAATATTTATGACTGCAGAATTCCACCATTCGTTCCATTAGGAACATAATATTGTTTATAATAAAACATGCATATAAAATGAAATAATGTACTATTAAGAGATGTTAAAAAGGGAACAGGTTCAATTATTCATTGTTGCCACAGTATGATTTAGAAGTCGCCCACTACTCTTCTTACTAGTAACGCGTTTGTCTCACAAAACAGTTTTATACACCGTTCTGGGCCGTTGGTAGTCAACGACAGAATCTGGAAATTAAGAGCGATATTCTTCCAAGTAGTTTTGTACAGAGTACGTTCAAATCTTAGTTCTTTTAGAAAAATAACAATTGGCTATAAATGCTTTCTATTTCACGTACATTGTTTTGTGATTATTAAATCAAAGAATTATTTCTGTATAGCAGTAAAAAAAACACAAAAATAAGAATGAAAATCCACGAAATAATTTACGGTTAGTTGTCAAATGTCACCATTGATTTGGACACTCGACTACACATAATGATATCAATCTAGTTGATCAGGTTTTTTTGAACAACCATTATAGATCTTAATAGGCTAAATATATATGTTATTTTCGCATAATTCACGTAAACAATAACAGATAAATCTAAAGTTTAATTACTGCTGGAAAAAACTGTAAATTTCTTAAATTACAGATATTATTCACTTGTTGCTATTAAGTTTCTGAAGTACAGACAATAAGCAGTTAAAGCTCTAATTTGCTTGCTAAGTTACGAAAGTTTATACTAAACGGTGTTTGATGCACTGAATAACATATTATCTATAATACACAGCACGCCACCGTACCTTATAGAGTCGTGAATAGATACACTAATATTTTTTTTAATTAACACCTGACAGTTAGTTGGTAAATGTCACCAACCAACCGAACAATCGACAACTGAAACGTGTTACATATACAACCATTAATCTACTTAATCGTATGTTTATTCAGTACACAGTACATATATTAATAGACAAAGCGAGAAGGTATTTTCATACAATTTACGTCAATAATAATAGATAAATTAAAAGTTTACTTAATACCTGAAAATTCTAATTCCCTTGCTCATTTTCGAAAGTGTTTTTTTATTACACAGGACATATATTATTGAGCAAAGCGATAAGTTATTTTGACACAGTTAACGTTAATAATAATAGGTAAATCAAAAGTTTAATTAACACCTGAAAATTCTAATTCGCTTGGTCATTTTCGAAAGTGTACAGTAAAACGTTGTTCGACAAACTATAACATATTAAGTACAATACAGATCGTACACAGTAGCGTTTTTAAATTAACAGCTGATAATTAGTTGGCAAATGTCACCAACCGACTGAACAATGGACAACTGGAACGTGTTACATATATATAAAGTTATTAGTCTACTTGATCGTATATTTTTCCATACACAGTACATATATTATTAGACAAAGCGATTAGTTATTTGCACACACTTTACGTCAATAACAATAGTTAAATTAAAATTTTAATTAATACCTGAAAATTCAAGTTCGCTTGCTCATTTTCGAAAGTTTGCAGCAAAACGTTGCTCAACAAACTATGTAACATATTAAATATAATACGAAGTGTACACACTAGCGTTTTTAAATTAACAGCTGACAGTTAGTTGGCAAATGTCACCAACCGACTTGACAATGGACAACTGGAACGTGTTACATATAAAGCCATTAATCTACTTGATCGGGTGTTTTCTTAATACACAGAACATACATTATTAAGCAAAGAGGTAAGTTAATTTTACACAGTTTACATAAATATTAATAGATAAATTAAACGATTAATTAACACCTGAAAATTCTAATTCGCTTGGAAATTTTCGAAAGTTTACAGTAAAACGTTGTTCGACAAACTATAACATATTAAGTACAATACAAAGCGTACACAGTAGCGTTTTTAAATTAACAGCTGACAGTTAGTTGGCAAATATCACCAACCGACTGAACAATCGACAACTGGAACGTGTTATATATAAAGTCATTAATCTACTTGATCGTACGTTTTTCCATACACAGTACATATATTATTAGACAAAGCGATAAGTTCTTTGCACACAGTTTGCGTCAATGATAATAGCTAAATTAAAATTTGAATTAATACCTGAAAATTCTAATTCGCTATGTAACATATCAAGTACGTTAGTTAGGAAGCGTATACAGTAGCGTTTTTAATTTAACAGCTGACGGTTAGTTGGCAAATGTACACGGTGCAGATCTTAATAAGCAAAGGGATAGGGTATTATGACACAGTTCACGTAAATAGCAATAGATAAATCAAAATTTTAACTAAATAATGCTTGAAAAACTCAAACTCTCTTGGATATTTTGGACAATTTACAATAAAGACGTGTTCGACAAACTGTATATTAAGAAAGAAACAAAATATTTATTTAAATTAACATTTGACAGTTAACTATTAAATGTCATCAACCGACTGGACAATCACCAACTAAAAAGCGTTGCATATAAATCCATCAATCTACTTGATTAGATGTATTTTGACTACCCTTTAATATCTTAATAGTAGAGTGCCCGCGCTGCGAGAGGACCCTTAAATAAAAAGTTAGTGGGCACTTCAGAGTGAAAATTGTTGAAGTAGTCCAATTTGTTGCTTATGCCTTATAGATTCGAAATCCGCAAGTCGTCAAAAAATCGTCCTGTGCATAAGGGCACAAAATTTAAAATTCATCTGACTGCACATTCGATAATCTTAGATGGTAAAGCATATTATCCCGAAGTATCAAAATTATCTTTGTACGTTTTGTATTTTTAAAATATTAATGAATCCTGGGAAGCTAACGTTGTTTATAGGGAGAAAAAATCTTCTAATCGCTTTACACGCCATTATTTCCCAAACTATCAACCTAGCACGAAAATTCATTCTTTATAAAATGTGTATTATTCTGTATGAAAGGTACTGGCTTTTAAATTTTAATTTTTAGAGTTATCTTAAACGAGATATTTTACTAAATGTAAAATATTGCAAAATAATTTCAAAAACCCACATGCACGCTGTCGATCTGTGACTCACGATGCTTCGCTTCTCCCACTGCTCTACGCCGCAGTAGCACCCCCGCGCTCGCCCCGTAGCGGCCCATGCCGCTCTCAATTTGGATAGGGTTTTAACACAATAATAATATTAAAAGAAACAAAAATAAATATTTATTCACTCTCAGAGTTATCTTCAATAAAAATTGTTTCTGATTGCTGATTATGGTTGACTACGCTATTTTTACATGATTTTTGACCCATACAGTAACAGGAACCAATACAGTTCAATTTTTTTTTGCATGATCACACCTTGCTTGTACAATCTGAAATAAATGTTTATTATTTGATAATTATTATGTTAATGAATTAAAAATCAATCACTTCGTACCTTTTTTGCAACGACAAGTAGTTAAAATGCTGAGATCTCCAGGAACTGCTGCTTGTGTCTGGAAGGCTGGTACGATTTGATCATTTTCAATCATCCATCCAAATTCCAAAAGATTTGGCTATTCGGGTTGTGGTTCCAAACTACCGAGCAAAATTTTTGTTTGATAATATGCCCTCAAACAATGTTGTTTCAGACTATTTTCTGTTGGAGGCAATTTCTCTATTGTTTTAGATATTGCAAGTATTGATCTTAAACTATCGATGGAAGATATATCGGAATTATTAGTGAATGTGCATTTTTTTAAATAAGCTATCTTTAAATTCTTCAATAGCGACGCCTTCAAGTAACTCACAGTAACACATACATATATATCTTCCAGCAAAATTTTTTTCCGAGTCCACTCAATTGGCTTGTCGTATAACATCCTGGCAGTGCATGAAAAGCAGGTAGATGTTTTAGAAGTAACGGGTTCATACTAATTTTGTGAATTGGAATAAAACGAACTGAATTCTGGTTATATACCAACTTTCATCCAAACTTGCAATGCAATGTCTGTTGTGCAGAGTCTTGGTAAGCCTGCTAAGGCCAAGAATTTTAAAGATTATGCTGACATATTTAATGCAATAATATTTAGAAATAAGTACAACGCACAAAGGATAGATGTAGTTTTTGATCAATATATGGAGAAATCGATTAAAAATTCCACTCGTGTAAAAAGAGGCTCTGAAGCAACAATTAATAGAATAATAGATACAACTGATACACCGTTACCGCATCAGTGGCATTTATTTATTCATTCTATCTCTAATAAAAGACAATTGACTAATTTCCTGTCGAATCAACTGATTGCCTATTCCAACACCGTTAACGTAGAGTTCGCTACAAGTGGTGGATTTTCTTC
>JABXWE010034788.1:0-23443 GCA_014611495.1 Limonius californicus
AATAGTATATGCAATCAAAACCGAAGAGTATGGAATGAAAATTTGGTGGATATATATATATATATATATATATATATATATACATATGAGAAGTGGTACCCTTTCGAAGAAGATATCTATTCCAACAATACATGCTACTAAAATCAGAGAAGTATGAAATGAACATTTGGTAGATTTGCGAGTCCCACACATATTATCCACTAAATGGAATGACTTACACTGGAAAAGAAGAAAATAAGGTTGTAAGAAGATTCGCTAGTGAAGTAGTGCAGAAACTTGTCCAATCGTATTATAGAACTAACAAAAATGTTACATTAGACAAATATATTACAGACTACCCTCTAGCAAAAATATTGCTTAATCTAGAAGACCATAGTATCGGTCCATATCTTCCAACCTGTCTCTCAGGGAAATTTATCACTTGTAACCATAATGTGATGGTGCACCCAACATATTGGACCCAAAAATTTAATCTAACTGCTAATGGAACTTCATTGAGAAATGGCGGTGGTAAATTTTCATTTGAAAATTGAAAATACAAGGCTTTATTGAGTCGATTGGGTAGAATGGGTGGACCAATTACATTATTATTTAATAACCCAGTCCAAACGTTTATTGACCATTGTCTTTGATCAATTTTTTTGCGTATTAAGTGAAAGTTTTCATCCCTCCATTTATACAGGTTATGACTAGGTATTTATGATACCCGTATCAGTAAATGTGGAATGGATCATTGTTTACGATATGCAACAAAATTTGACCCAAAGCTTCCTATCCCATTCAAAACTTGAACTGTTTCAGTCCTAAATGGAACCATACCAGTTCTCCTTAATAATTTGTAAATTGTAAATCTTTTTGGAAATGAGTTTGAACGATGCTGTCTGATTTTTGTGACCTGTTTCCAGTAATCTTTGTTCTACACGTCATATAGTTTTTGCATCAGAGAGCCGACGATTTGGAAACCTTTACACATAAGCCTGATCCGTATTAGTTCACCTAATATTATTAGTATCGTTTTTTACCATTTTATACAGAAAAAGCAGAAGAAAATAAAAATGATAGTTATCCATATGACAGAACTATTAATACTTTTTTGACATACCATAGTCACCTAATTGAATTATGTTACACAACTAATTGGAGATACCGTGCGATGAAACTTATTATTTGCTTTTTATCAATAACTCGATAACGAAGGACAATTGAAAAAATTTCCAGTTTCACTTTTCGATTTGATTTAGCCCCACGAATTAAATCTCAAAAGCAGGAGCGCTAATTTTGAGACACCCTGTACAATCTGTTCTACTTTGCTATAATTAATTCGTAAAATGTATTATAGTTCTACTAAATCAATGTTAGTTAATTATAAAATTATTACAAAACATGTGCAGAACGTAATAAATAATTTAGCTATAAAATACAAATTTAAATTGTTGATTAACAAAACGCACCAGAGATTATATCTGGTATCTTTTTAGTAAAAGCGGATTATCAATTCCACGAAAAAGGGTGAATTTTATAGCGAATTTAAAACCGATTTTAATATTAAATCAATAAACCCTTAAATATTTGATGATTTCGAAATAAGCAATGTTTGCGCAGTTTTAATTCGCGGGAAACAGAGCAGATTATGAGATTAAATATACAATTTCACTGAATTAAACATGAGATTTTAATTAATATATCCTCAGCGTAGCGCTAATGTAATTACGCATAACCGAAATTAAAGTTTAGAGACGCTGAAAATTATTGCAAAAAGTTGTTGCTCTGCTTTACTGATGAAATGAGAAATATAATTTAATTTTCTCTTCGCAAAATTTCAGCAAACGATTTAATAAGTTTTAAATGAATAGAGATCTTCCGACTTAGCGCTTGGTATTTTTTTAGCTAGTTTGTTTTTAATTTATATTATAAAATATGTACTGACGTTAATTATTTGTTTCAGATACTAGCTATTCTTATCATCCAGCGATTCACGATGATACGTTTGTGCGTCGAAAACAACGGCGAAATAGGACAACCTTTACTCTACAACAGGTAATTTCCTTTAACATGTTTAGTTAGTGCGTTCAAATACCAAAATTACAATGACAACACAATAATTATTGATCCGTATAATAATGCAACGAATTAAAATATTTCTCTTTATTCCAGCTGGAAGAACTAGAAAATGCTTTTGCGCAAACACACTATCCAGACGTTTTCACTAGAGAAGATTTAGCCATGAAAATCAATTTAACAGAAGCTAGAGTTCAAGTGAGTTTATAATCCTATTTCTGGTCTTAAAAGTAAAGTAGTAATAGTAGTAGTAAGTAGTAGTAAAGGGTATATATTTAAACAGTTGCATACTAGTTTGTTTGTAAGACATACGTGGGTTCACCGATTTCAAGATCACCCCCAATGTGTTTTAATCTATTAACTGAAGCAAATCAGAGCATACATGTTAATCCACACGGAGTTATCACTGAACGTCGTCGATAAGTTCTTGGAAACTTCGACTTAGACGTATAACCAAACCAATAAACTCAAATCAATAGGCTCACTGAAACAAGCAAAATTTATGTTCTTACGGCATCTTTCTGGTACCAAAAACATCACCAAACTTCTAAATAGAAACTTCTAATATTAAATATTGGAGAGCTTCCTAAGCGCTTTCGTATTGCATCTTTTATTGTTGTGCCGGCGGGAACCAACCATGGACAGGATATACAGGAAGTTCTCACTTAACCTCGTTGATAGGTTCTTGGAAACTGCGACTCGACGTATGACCAAACCAGTTTTACCATATGCTAATTGATTTAAATAAGAGCTAAATTTCATTGGTCTCAGGAACTGTATCGAAGCTCTAAATAAGGACCCAAAAAGATTGCTAATATCCAATATTGTGGAGCTTACTGAGCGTTTCCATGCCGCATGGTTCAGCACGTTTAAACAAAACCAGTTTTACCATAGGCTAATTGATATAAATAAGACCGCAATTTCGGTGGCGTATTGCTATTATGAAAAATAGCATCGAAGTTCTAAATAAAGGCCCAAAGAAATTCTAATATTCAATACTGCGGAACTCGCTGAGCGCTTTCATACCGCATTGTTCTCCTTGTATAAGCAAAACCAGTTTTACCATAGGCTAATTGATATAAACAAGAGCTAAATTTCGGTGATATATTTCTGTTTTGAAAAATAGCATCAAGGTGTTAAATAAAGATCCAAAAGACTTCTAATATTCAATTTTGTGGAGCTCGCTGAGCGCTGTCATACCACATTGTTCTCCAGTTTTACCATAGACTAACTGATATAAAAAAGAGATAAATTTCGACGGCTTATCTCTGTTCTGAAAAACAGCATCGAAGTTGTAAATATAGACCCAAAGGACTTCTAATGTTCAATATTGTGGAGCTCGCTGAGCGCTTCCATACCACATTGTTCTCCACGTATAAACAAAACCAGTTTTACCATAGGCTAATTGATATAAACAAGAGCTAAATTTCTTTTTTCTCAAGAAGAGCTTCGAAGTTCTAAATAAAGACTCAAAAGATTTCTAATATTCAATATTGTGGAGCTTGCTGAACGTTTCCATGCCGCATGGTTCACCACGTATAAACAAAATCAGTTTTACCATAAGCTGATTGATATAAATAAGAGTGAAATTTCGGTGGCGTATTGCTATTATGAAAAATAGTATCGAAGTTCTAAATAAAGGTCCAAAGAAATTCTAATATTCAATATTGTGGAGCTCGCTGAGCGCTTTCATACCGCATTGTTCTCCATGTATAAGCAAAACCAGTTTTACCATAGGCTAATTGATATAAACAAGAGCTAAATTTTGGTGGCATATCTCTGTTCTGATAAACAACATCGAAGTTCTAAATAAAGACTCAAAAGACTTCTAATATTCAATATTGTGGACCTCGCTGGGCGCTTAAATACCGCATCATTCTCCACATATAAACAAAACCAGTTTTACCATAGGCTAATTGATATAAACAAGAGTTAATTTCTATGGCATATCTCTGTTCTCAAAAGCAGCATCAATGTTCTAAATAAAGACTCAAAAGACTTTTAATTTTCAATATTGTGGAGCTCGCTGAGCGCTTCCATACCGCATTGTTCTCCACGTACGAACAAAACCAGTGTTACCTTACGATAATCGATATAAACAAAAGTTAAGTTCCTGCTGCATATTTCGGGTCGCAGAAGCATCAAGGACCTAAAACACTTCTAACATTAAATATTGTTGAGCTAAGCGAGTGTGTTTATATCGCCTGTTTTATTGTCGTACAGGCGGGAACCAACCCTGGACAGGATAAGCAGGAAATCTTCACTTAAAGTGGTCGATAGATTATTGGAAACTGCAACTCGACGTATGACGAAACCAATTTTATTATAGACTAATTAATATAAACAAAAGTTAAGTCCCTACGGTATAGTTCTGGTCGCAAAAGCATCACCACTTCTAAACAAAGGCCTAAACCACTTCTAATATTAAATATTTGCGAGCTCCCTAAGCGCCCATGTACATTTTCCTGCAGGCGAGAACCAACCCTAGACTTGATATACAGCAAGTCCATACTTAACGTCGTTGACAGGTTCTTGGAAATTGCTACTCGACATATAACGAAATCAATTAAAACTTCTAATGTTAAATAGTGGCAAACCAATTGTATCATAGGCTAAAATATAAACAAAAGTTAAGTTTCTATGGCACAATTCTGGTCGCAATAACATCACTAAACTGGTAAATAAAGACTGAAAACACCTCTAATAATAAATATTAGTGAGTTAATAGAGCGATTTTCTATGGCATCGTTCAACCCTGGACAAGATGTACAGGAAGTTCTCAATTTTCCTATCTTAGAAACTGCGACTCGATGTACAATGAAACCCATTTTACCATAGTCTGCTTGATATTACCTAAAGTTCGGTTCCTATGAGATATTTTCCTTCAATGTGTCGTTTCTAACTTCTCCTACTCTGGATCTTCTACAACTTCTTCATATGTATATCCTCTCTTTGGTTTCTTTCGTAATTGTTTTGTCCTAGAAGAGTTTTATGTCATTGTTACTAGTTTCATGGGTGTTTAGGATTATTCCTAAATGTTTTCATGTTTGCATTTGTTTAGTTAAGTTTAGGGTGATGTTGCATGAATGTTTAGTATGTAAGGGACGCCCGCACTTCGCTGAAGTAATACGAAAGCAGTTCCGGGGGGGGGGGCGATAGTATGAATGAGTGAGAAAATAAAATGTTTTCATGTAGCTATTCATTTTATATCTCTTGTATTATCTAGCACAAGATCTTCTTCACGTTCATTTCCTACTATCATGTATCTTGATTTCTCCTTATTGATTGTGGGTTCGTATCCCTCCTAAAGTTTCTTGTCATACAGTTCAAGTCATTTTGGCCTTCTACTATAAGTTATAACTAACTGATCATCAGCGACGTTAAACTAATAGCTTTTCGTCTCTAATTTGTAGTCCCATTTCTTTAATTTTATTCCTGCATTTTCTGGACATAGCCCATATATATTTTATAAAGCGTAGTAGGAAGGCTGCAGTATTGTCTCCGTCTCTTTGTTGTCATAAACGGTTGTGTATATGATTGCCCATTTTTATTCTTGCCGTATTTCCACCATATAGATTTTTTATTGCTTTTATCAGGTTAGAAGGTAAATCTAGTTCCTTAAGACATCCCATATTTACGAGATTGGTACGCCATCAACGGTTTTCTCAAAATCGATCAGTGTTATATGTAGTTTTCTATTCCTCTGTACTCTCTTTACGCAAGTTAGTTTTATAATAAACATATTACCTATCGCCTATTATAAATCCTGTTTGTTCTTCTAGCTCTTTGGCTTCCATTTCTTCTTTATTACCTTCAACTACATTCTTCCAATTATACATATTACTGCTAGTGCTCGATAGCTTTTAGGACCGTTATTAGATCTCATTTTGTAAATTCAGGTAATATATGTTGTCCCCCTATTTTTCGGGTAATTTTCCACCTTTAGCATATCTTTGTAACAGATTTGCTAGACTAATAAACAGTTCTTCAGATCCATATTTCACAAATTCAGGATATATACAGTTGGAAGAGAATTACTTCAGGGGGCAGAACAGACTACTATTGTTTTCCTCAAATTACTTGTAGGTTTCACTAAACACAATCTATAAAACTGAATCTTAATGTAGTGTTGGTTGCCTATCAGAACTGGAAGAGCTTGAATACTTCTATAATACCAAGAAGTATACAAAAAGTCAATTATGCTGACACGAAATTTTCGTAAAGCTAATTCATGCCGTAGATTATTAAGACGTATATAACCCCGCCGATAAATATGTATAATAAAATACGAATATGAAATATATCATATATTCTAACAGATGCTGGAAATTGAGCTTTTACTATTATTGCTTAGCATCATTGATATTATCCGCAGTGTTTCAATAATTGTTATCTACACTTCTTGCTGGTAACGCTTCCAGTCTCACGAAACAGTTTTACATACCAATTACGGTTTGCTTGGAAAATTTTATAGCAACGGGAGCTTTTGGTAAATGAAGAGGAATTTGTCCAGACAGTTATATATAGAATATGTCACTTGCATTGGAAATAGAAGAAAGGGTTGCATGACTTTATCATCGATAGCGAAGAGGTACACATAAAATTACGACATCTACTATCGCCTTTTTTGAACGCTGATTCTTTTCGTTGCAATAGGAATAGGAATCTGAATCTCAAAAATATATAACGTTAAGAAACTGTGGACAAGATATATCAAATTGAAAACTACATGGCAGATCATAAGCCTGTAGATATAACGATGCGGGTGAGGCAAGTACTAAATAAGTTTTAAGCTCCGGCAAAAACTACTTTGCCGCTAATACCTTTCCGGAAATGTGTTTTCAGATTATTGACATCTGTCTTCGCCACTTAGCGAGCTTTTACCTCTTATCTTTAATGGAATTATTTTATAAATAAACGCATTTTCTCGACGCTACCTAAAATAATCGAATTGGCGATATAACGAGTTCTGGCGACTTGATCTCGGGATATTTACTGAAAGAATGGGATTTTAGAAGTTACTTTGGTGCTTATTGAACTCGACACGTTCCCAATAACAGAGGATAAAGCCTGATTTGGAGTAAGCCACGTGTAACTGAGTTCGCTCTTCGATTCCAACCGCATTAAGTTCGCAGAAAGGGACTTAACTTTTTATTGAAAATGATGATCTCTGTTTGGAAGGTATTTATTTACATTCACTTTTGAAGGTTTGGCATCATTAATCAACCCAAATTGAATTTAGAGGCGCTTCAGCTAACATATTTCACATAAAAATAGCCTCATGTTTGACTGATATGAAATACATTGGTTTTGAGAAATTGCAAGATAAATTACGTGTTGGTAGTTTATTTATTTGTTTTGATAATTCCTCCAAGGGGATTGCACGTTCCATCTTTAATTTTATATAAGTTAAGGAAAGCCTTGGAGCTGCAGTCTACAAAGAACACTGTTAAAATATTAAATCGAATATTCTTGTATTCACTTTGCTAAATGAAACATGTCTGTTACAATTGCCAGCAAAATACTTTTACTGTCCCTAGGAGCTTTAAATGTATTTCCCCATACCATATTTCTAACAATTTTCAGAGTAACGAATATCAAGGGCGGAATTAAAAACTTAAGGATAGATGAGGAGTATTCCCAGTAGATAAGAATCATGAAAACCCTCCAGGCGTCATCTTATTCCTTGACTTTTATCTTTAAAAATTTATCAAAATTGTATTTAATGTTAAGTAGGAAATTCAATTGAAATTGTTGATGAAAAACAACATTCAAAAGTTGAATACCATTTTTATAAAAAAAAATTACATTTTACAATTTTGAGATGCAGTTTTAAACAATTTTTCTCCACGTAGTCTTCCCGATTACTTACGTTAATTTCTTGGTTTTTCAATTTATATGAGAATTTAATCCTATCTTTGGCATGTTCAGAAGTACAACCGTATTCTATCAATTACTGGTTACTGTGTGTGAACCTAAACAAACTAATGTTTCGCAAGACATTGCAGCTTGCATCTTCAGAATTTTCGGTGTACTGTATTCAAATCCGGGATTGGGGGGCTATTTAAACCTCTTTGAGCTAATTGTGCAGAAGGACGAAGTTCTGGTTGGCCGTCATCTTTAGGCGGGAACGGGTATGGTGCAGTATGATCGAGGGATGGATCGTGCCCCTGAAACTTTAGAGGTGAACTATCGGCGTCCAAGCTTTACTGAGCCTGAACCCATTCGTTCTGTTGGTATTGTAGGGTTGCTTCACAATTTCAATCGGTATCCGTATGATTCGTGGAAAGTAATGAGATTTTTAGCAAGTACTAGAGCATTCTCAAAATTCATGTTGTGACCAGCTGCGTTCCGCCGGCACCCACTTTTGTGGTGTAGTTGTGTTTGAAATCACCGATATACTTTCGGATTCTTAACTCGATGTAGTATTTGTCACAGGAGCAGGGCACGTTGTAGATGCCGGCTTGATGTTTGATCTTCCGGAGGTGCGGATTCTTCTTTAACCGTAGGATTTTCAGCTTAGTAGTTGCTTTATTTTTTGAGAATAATAGATATTTTGTACACAATTTTAGAAAATAGCAATATTAATTTTAAACATTAAACAATATCAAAAATTTAGTGATATCGGAAAGTGGTATTTCGTGTAATAATTATTCATTGTACGAGAGCCCAAAATCTCTCATTTCATCGGCGTTCGCAAGAAGTGGGTCTTTCGCGAACCTCCACCTGGAGAATTATACACAAAGACTTAGGCTTCCATGCGTGTAAGATCCAACTGACACAAGAGCTTCGTCCGAACGATCATTTGGTGCGTCGAAGCTTCTCTGATTGGACCCTCGAACATTTGGAAACTGGTCCGTACTTTGGTAAACAAATCATCTTTAGCGACGAAGCGTATTTTTGATAAAATGATCTCGTCCATAAACAAAATTGTCGAATCTGGGCGATAACGAATCCGCGAAAAATCTTAGAGCGTCCATTGCATCCGGTTTAACTCACTATTTGGTGTGAACATTGGTCTGGCGTCGTTCTCCTTCCTCTTTGAGGATGAACAAGGAAGATCATTAACCAATAAACCTAGAATAATTGGCGATCTCTAGGACAACATCTTCTTCGTCTTCGTCTGCGTACAGGTCAATGACCTGGCAATTACCTACAATAGAGTAGGTTCTGTGGGCCCTCTTTTTGTACGTATGTCGGGCAGGAAGCTAACCTAACCTGTCGAGCAGAGAAGAGAAGTTCCACTACAAGGTTCACGATTGTCAACGATATTTGTATGACAACCGGGACCGACGGTTTTACGTACCCTCCGAAGCACGATCGGTTGCATATACCACTATATTGGTCCACCCATCCAAGTACTGACCAGCGCGGATTGTGCTGGACTATGAATACCGGTTGACCGGCGTCCGCAGCGCTTCGCTATGCTACGACAACATCATACGTGTAATTGGTGAAATTCAGCCCCATTTATGCGAAAAATTAATCAAACACTGGACTTCCCGTATGTGTATCACCAAACGAAGCCGTGGAAGCCATTTGGCCGATGTGGTATTCCATACATAATGTCATAAAATGTACTTCAATAGTAAATACAGAATCAGGCGATATCTCATTCACAACTTGTTTTACTTTATTTTAAAGATCTATTGCGATTAATGGATAACCCTTTACAGCAAAATGATCAATAGTGTTACACTTAATGGAGCAGAAACGTGGTGTATGAGTGAAATACACAAGAAGATAGTGTAGGCGACAGAAATGGACAGGGGGTCCTCCAAATCTCCAAAGCTCTCCCCCTGAGAGCTTTGGAGATTTGGAGGAGACGGAATTAGGAATAAGGTAATTAGGCAAGGAATGGGATTACAAGAAACAATCATAGATGAGACAAATCAGCGACAACTAGTGTAGTATGTGCACGTTTAACGAATGCCCGATGAGAGACTTTCAAAACAGACTTCGAGATTGATACCAACGGCACGACAGAAAGAGGAAAATCCCTAAGAAACGGGAAGAAGGTATAAGAAAAATAAGTGCATGAAAAAAAGTTTATCATTTGAAACCAAAGAAGAACGATCTTCACAGTAAATGACGCAGCACTAGAATGTGTGGAAAAATACAAATATCTAGGCTGTTGATTAAATATTGAATTCAATTCCAATATGGAAATCACACGCAGAATATAAATGGCAAGACAAGGCTTTATAAAAATGAGGTAACTTTTAACTGATAAAAACTTGAATTTATGAATCAGATGGAGAATGGCAAAAGGATACATTTTGGTGAATAGTTTTTTAAGGGATGGAAGCATGGACCTTGAATCAAAAAGATGTAAACAAACTAGAAGTTTTTGAAATGTGGTTGTGTACGACGGATTCTTAAAATTTCATGGACAGAAAGAATCACAAATCAGGAAGTTCTACGGCGCATGAGAATAGATCATAAACTCCTTTGCGCTATTAAAAGAAGAAAGACAGCATATTGGGGCCATCTACTGAGAAATGAGAAATACCAACTACCTCAGTTAATAATGCAAGGAAAAATAGAAGGCAGGAGGGGAAGAGGAAGAAAAAAGACGTCCTGGCTAAAAAACATAAGAAATTGGACAAGAATAAACGTGCAACAAATATTCTGAGCCGCAGAAGATAGAGAAACGCTTGCCAACGTAATCCTAACCTCTGATCCAGAGAAGGCACCGTAAGAAGAAGAAGATCATTTGAAATTTTTCTGTTGGATTAGGTAGAACCTACAGGGCTGAATGGAGAAAGTTTCCATATGAGTCATGCTAATTATCCCACTATGTTTCAGAAAAGGTTTCTAGAAGTTATCAATACTTCTTTTATTTCCAAAGATATGACACATTGTACAATCAATATTGCAATTTACTTTCGGCTTAGACCGCGTCGTCATTTGGGAACTACACCCAGCAGCCAACCAGAACCCCGTCGTTCTGCCCGACCGGGTCAAACAAGTTTAAATACCTCCGCAAGCAATGCAAGCTGCAATGTCTTGTGAAACGTTAGTTTGTGTGGGTTCACAAATAGCTGCAATACATTAAGATCAAATCCTTGTCCGCCCCAAGGTTTAAATAATCTAAGCACACGGCCCTGTTTAGGCAGGCAGGGTCTACGAACAAATATTGCTCAAACTTCTAGAGCAAATGCTTGTAAAGGCAGACAAGCTACAGGTCGGTTCTTACGTGATAGCGCTGGGTGCAGTTCCCAAATGACGGCGCGGTCTAAGCCGAAAGTAAATTGTAATATTGACAGTTTGAGAAACCGCGAAAGCCTCAAAGAATACATTGTACGATTTCAAATTGACTGTAATAGTAATGAGAATAAATGATCCAGAAAATTAGAATACAAAGTAAAGTGCTAATTCTATTAAGATTTAATTATTGAAAACACATTCCAATCGTTTAGGTTAGTATCGTATCGTATAGTGATTATTAGCTTTAATGTAAAAATTGGACAATAATCACCAAAAGGTTATGTTTTCTTATTCTTCTAATATTTTACGGTAGTCGAAGTATTCATAAGTTTCAATTAATTAACGGTATCTCTGTTATTTTGAATGATCACAGGAGGTTATTAATCAGTTGTTAGCTCCAAATAAACTTACAGCTATGATCGTAAATAACCCCAACAATTGTTAGTCATAGATTTTCACGCTTGGGGTGCTGCTTAATTGGAATGTATTTGGATTTGCTTTTATGCTCGTTTGGTATGTCAGAATGCGTGTAAAATTATGGCTTAATTTGTGTATTACTTTTGTGAGGATAAATTTACGTAAAAGCAGGAGCTAATTAAAATTGTGTTTATGCGACGTCGAGTCGAATAAGAAGTTCATACAAGTTGCCACCAGATTCCGACATTAATACAGACATTACTTAAACTTTGTTAAGGGTAAAACGAACGTTAATCTGCCCACTTATAAGTTATAAAAGCATGTTCGTACTCGTAATATACTTTTAACGTAAATTTACTTTAGGAAGCTTTTCCGCCAGATCAAATTCGTTTTAATCACACACTTTCCCCACTTATATTTTGTGCACGGCCTCTTACGATGTTTTATCGTATTAAAATAAATAATCCTTTCACTTTTCGTGAACTCCCTTGCTGCTAATCAGATTTAAATTTGCATGTTTTTAACTGCTGTCGATTTTAATTCCATCATTAGCAGAATTTTTAAATTACATTAATAGGAAATTATTAAGAGCCGAAACAATTTAAAATCTAGCTCTATTGGCTACAGTGGCGATATTACTGTTTTTATGAAAACGATTAACATTGAATTTCTCATTTTTGATTGTACGTTTTTATTTTAAATAAAGCTTGCCTGTGCAAAACAATACGTGGTTATTTACTTAAACCATACGGTTTGTAACATATACTACAATAGCTTAATAATAATAATTCAATATAGATCAGTTGCTACAATTATTTCTTACTTTGGAACACAAAAAATTTATTTCTGAATGCATATATTAACATCCTCATGGATTATGGTCTTCCTTTAACTTTCTTATTCCATGCTTAAAGTTTGAATTGCTTGACAAACCTGGACGGATTCTATACAATGCCTGTTAAAACGTTCAATAGAGCTACACACTACACAGGTCACACAAACCTTAAGGGTGTCTAGCTGTCACTACACTGGAGTTTTTGTTTCACATCTAGAAAATAACAACATTCAATCTAAATAAGGAAATATAAAAGAAGAAGTTGTGAACTGGAAATTGTTTAAAAATATTAAGTTAGATATGGTTTGTTTATATGATTGATTTTTATTAATCGTTAGTGTTAATAGTTAAAACTTTGGGAATGCCCTTACCACCACGATATTCGAAACACCTAAATATGTATTTCAGCAAGTTTTCATCAGTAGGAACTTAGACTAACTAAAGTAACTTGGCTGAGGATATCTCTGAAGCTAAGTTCTTCCCCAAGTTGACAATGGAAGTTCAATGCTAATCTATTAACAAACGAAGGCTCAGATACTAAATTCCCGTTAGGGTTCCATATGCCTTTCTTTTTACATACTTCCGCCAGTGCAGTCCGGTGGGTAGAGCACTGGGTTCCGGTGCGAAACGTCGTTTTAGATAATTGTGTGCCTGCGTTCAAATGAACAAGAGGTAATATGAGGTTGTTTAATGCGCGATGTTGGCACGCGACAACCGAGTGTGAACGAAAGTATATGTGAGTTCTGGCCTTCTCCCTTGCAGGCTAAACTCTATCATGTAGAGCCTCACCATTAATAGCAGTAATATGTTTTAATGGGAACAAAATTCGCATGGTACGTGAAGTATGTACTTTCGTAAAATTTTCCAATGGTTGCTCTATACAATTTTGGATTTACATTGATCACTGTTATTGTTTTAACACAAACCCCAATATAATGATAGCTAGAAATCTTCAGGGCAGCACGTGCATTGTTATTTATTAAACATAATGAAAGAACCGTCCAGGTTTGTCAAGCGATTCGTAATCCCTGGGCATGATATGTATACTAAAGTAAAGTTGTTTCCTAGAGTAGTAAACATCTGTAGCAAATGTATTATACTTTGATAACTTTAAATTAATTATACTAACAATAGAAGTTTATTCTGACAGTAATTACAAAATTGTATTCTTCTGTGAGGGTCATTTTTATGCAGTTCGTATACCGAAAGTGATAAGAATGGTTTGCTTTCAGAATTCCTTTAACGGGAACTTCGCAACTTCTGCGCTTTATTCTCTTTGACGTACATCAGGATTTTCATTCACTGCCTCTAGCATTGCTAGTTCATTTTCAATGTTCCTAATCTTTCTGAGCCTACTTATTGTGGAACTCATAAATTTACCATCATTTCTTAAAATGTTTCAAGCCGTCTAAATATTTTTTTCGTAAAGTAAAGTTCTAGTTGGCTAGCGCCTGATATATACTTACATTACGTGATGCAGGAGCATTTCTGCGGCATTTACTAAAAGTAAGCAACAAATCTGTGTTCATTCAAAACATTTTACTTACATTTTAATAATAATAATAGTCTCAATTTCAACAGGATTTATTTACTTTTTGTGCTATACATATTTCGACATTTTATATGTCACATTCGAAAACATTCTTTGTATCTAAAGTCAACGTTTCTAATTATTTGACCTATATATACGTAATTACAATGCGAGCAGTTTAATTTGTAAATGCCAAATTTAAAAAAATCGTTAGTTTTATCTTTCGCGTTGAATAAGTGTTGAAAGAGTTTTTTTTTTGTTTTATAAATTGCTTTAAATGTATTTGTTTTGATTATAATGTTTGCAATTTTACCGATATATGACTAAAATAAGGAATTGAAAGACCAGAGCCAATGCTGAAATCAAGATCCAGTATGCTGTTGCCCTAGCTAGAAATGTTTACAATATTAAATGCTTTTGAAAATGACATGTGAAACGCCGAAATACATGCGTATAAAGCACAAAAAGTAAATAAATCCTGTTGAAATTGAGACTACTATTATTATTAAAATATAAATATGAATTTCAACGAAGTAAATCAAGAATCAATTAACATCTTATTTAATATTTAAGTAAATGGGCTTAGTCTTGTCATAAGTATGCAACGGTAGTCAATTTAATTAAATTATAGAAAATGTGATTTTGGTCGGCAAGTTATATGTAAGTTGTGTTGTATCAACCATTTTTAAGTGGGGACAACTTGGCTGGCCTACCATGTATACACAAATCTGAAACTGCACATCAAATATTGATCAATTTACTATTGTGACGAAGCTATAATAGCTGCAAACCGCAATATTTGCCATAATAATCCAGTAATTCAACATCGTTACAATTTGCAATAGCATGTGTATATTAGCTCCCTCCTCTTTAACGTATTAATTTTACTGCAGCACGCCATTATCGGATATCATGGGGTGTAGAATACAACTAACTGTATTACGTACAGAATATCGCTATGAAATAGTGATCAAACATGTGTACGTTGAAGGACTTCGCGTCTAACACAGCCACACAATAACATATTGGAGTATTCATTTTGTTTGCGAGCAATTCACAGAGGGAGGGCCCAATTTGCAACCCTGTTATTACATACGGCTAATTACTAGTGGTTTGTGTACAATAATACACATTGCCTTATTCTAAATTAAAATATTTTTAGTAAACCAGGTGTACCGGATGACAACGACATAATGTACACCTTCAAGTTCTACTTATTGAAGCTAACATTTTCCCTAGATCCTCAAACTTTGAGGTAATTTACCCTACAACATACATTTTGCAACTAGGTATAATAATTATTGAAGAAGTATAGATTTTAATTAAGCCGCCAGATGGCGCTAAGTAAGAAAAGTCAGCAAATTGTTTTTGTTTTTGTACCACGAGCTCGTAGTCACACAGTACATTTTAACGTAACACATATAGTCTCCTCCTTTGTACGGTAAAAATATATTTACAATAAAGTACAATTTGGTTAACTGGGAAAAATCAAACTGTTGTCTGCGATTAGTTCAACCTGTCATATTTATGTTATATTTACCTTACAATAGTTAAATGATAAAGTTAAAGTCAACAATCAACTTACATGAATTTGCGTTGAAATGGCTTTTCTTGAAGCACACCAATTCTGCATTGTCAGAAATGTTGTAAATTTAATTAGATGTACAGTGTATCATATAAATATGGAAGTGGTAGCTAAGCAATACGGGCGGCGTATCATTTAACACCGAATTCGAAAAACAGAACGTTCAGAGAAGATTGTTGCATTACGATCCGGCGGTTGACAACCGATTTGGAAGATTATGTGTGGTGGGTTACAGCACAAGATTTTCATACGCTACCGTGATAATGCTGGGGGATCGAACCCAAGCCAACTGAGCTACCTTCACACATTACACACTTGTCACAAAATATTGAAGAAACATTTGATTTTGTCTTCTTCTTCATCGTAAAGTAGGACCTTTGCCCTGTTACTGCCTAATGTCCCTCGACTGGTCCTCTGTGGAAGTTGATGCCCAGCTGTCTTTCCATCTCTTTGGTGGTTTTCCCTGCGGCCGTCTGGTATCTGGTTTGCCCATCATTGCTATTTTGGCGAGTCTCTCATTGTCCATGCGTTCGACGTGAACCCTCCAATGTTTTCGTCTATCTCGAACTCATTTCTCCACATCTGTCACTCCACAGTCTTCCCTTATTTGTGTATTCCTAATTCTGTCTCTAAGGCTTGTCCCAGATATTTTCATCTCTGTTGTTCGTAATATCTGCTTCGTTTTATTCGTTTCGCATCTCGCCTCAGCACCATAGATCAATATGGCTTGATATTGTAAAAATACGAAATGCGTCTATTAAGAGTTGCTACTTTTTGATTATAACACGGGCATATTCTACTATCTATAGTATACATTTATACAAGTCATCTAATGAATAACTACGAATTGCATAATTTAACTTTTAGTCAGATGAAGCCCGGTTTCGTCATGTTAATTCACATACTATGCGAATGTGGAGTGGAAATAATTATCGTCTATTTTGTGAAGTTCATTTAGATCAATGAAAATTGAATCGGAATCTGTTACTGGTCAGAGACGGAGGATCAATGTTTTCAACGCTTTCGTAAACCAGCTACTATACGGCGATAAAATATAACTTGGTTACTTTCAGCAAGACGGTGCGACAGTACACACAGATAAACGTAGTATTATTTCCTGCAGTTTTTTGGGGACATTTAATAAGTAAAGTTTTTGGGACGCAATGTTTTATGAAATTACTCCAGCAGACTTCTTTGTGTATATATGTTTAAAAACACAGTCTTTAATAGACTAAGTCAGACCATATAATAATGTGCCCGTATTTTCATCCTGTTACTGCAGAATGTTTTTAATAATATAGAAAGTCCTAAAAGTTCTTTTTCTTCTGTATATAGGCCAATTGCTTGTTAATTACATACAATTGAGTAGGTTCTCCGAGCCCTTCGCCTCTATGACAGGTAGGAAGAAAACCTAACCCATCAAACAGAGAAGAGAAGTTTCACTACATCGTTTACAATTGTCAAAGATGTTTATGCGATAACCGGGACGGACGCTTTTACGTGCCCTCCGAAGCACGATCAGTTGCATATGCCACTATTAGTCGTAGTGCAGTACAATCCGCTCTGGTTAGTACTCGGATGGGTAGACTTAAAGATTTCATATAGTTGTTAAGGTTTCTCTGAACCGCGTTGCAGTGCTTGAGATGAAATTGTTATACTGTTAATGACAAATCATGTTTACTTCCAAGTAAAAGTTTTTAGGAATGAGCATACGCTGCGCTGGATTTTCTAATACTGCCTGGTTTTGTCTCATGGCTTCCTAATTTATCTTGTTTTTCAAACTCAGGAAAAAACAATCATGTTATTTTGTAACATTAGCGGTAGGTATTTTAAAAAACAGATTATTTAATTTATTTTACTTTAATTAGTGTATTGCAATTTAATAAATTGTAACTCTTGGAGTGCTCGTTATTTTGGGTTCCTATTTAGTAAGTATAACGAACAAAACTCTTACTATTGTAAAGATTTCAGAACAGATATTTCATACCGACTGGTCTGGTGTTACGGCTTGCTTTCGCAGCTCAAAAACTACCACATTTTATAGTAATTGTATAGTGCAGATTTTTATCGGGTTTTATGGCGTCCAATAGGTTTCTAAATCATATTCAAAAATAGTAAATACTATTCAATGGTATTATTTGTAAATTGAGATATTCAGATACAATTATTTTGTGATCCACAGAGTAAAAACCATTGTAATAATTGAACCTTAACATGATAACTTCAACATAGTTATTAAAGGTTATAAACTATAAGTAAGGATACATGTTTTGTTTTCCATGGCCAATATTTGTCCTACTGTATAATAATGTCAATAATCATACGGACAATGTAAATAATTGAAAGTTAAAAAAATAGGTTTCTATACCATAAGATAAATTGAATAGCAAGACAAATTCAGCCGCAGCAGGTTGTATAAACTGTTACAGCAGAAGTATATCCTTAGGGATAGTCATATTTCTATTCATATGATCACATTGTAACAGCTGCGTTTAACTTGTTCTCCCCACAACCTGCTAATTTGAACCACAACCCGCTGTAGGCGAAGGGTTGTGTTGAATCAGATGAAAAATTATTTAATGTGTGTTAGGAAACCGCCGATCGGTTTGATGTTGCAATTTATTTTCGTGTGCTTTAAATATTAAAAATGATAGAAACAGGGGTGGATTAAGGCGCTGGAGGCCCCAGGCACAAATTAATTTTGAGGGCCTCTAAAATGATATTAGAAATTTAATATTAAAACAATTGTTAAAGACTTCGATAAATTGAAAATCAATACAGTAGATATGAAATTTAATACATATTTCATAAATTACTGAAGGAATAAAATACACCAAACTAAATATACGACGCCAGTAAAAAAGTAACGAAGCACTGATCCCCAGATTAAAACAAATTATCAAATACGAGGCTTATTCAGAAATTAAGATTCTTAGATACATTCCTAAATTATTATTCTAAATAGTCGCTAAGTCGGGACTATATGAGAGGTAGTTAAACATTTCCCAGCTGAATTACTCAACGAGTTACACAGTGCGAACCGCCGCGTGTAGTTGCCCATTAGCGTGCAACTTCAGAGATCTGCAATCGTCGCCTTTTGTTGTAAATCGCCTTTCTGAACTTTCTTTAGATCTCGCCTTACACGTCTGCATTAATAGTCCTACCATGCTCCAAGAAATCAACCAAATACGTCTTTCCTCTCCCAAAAAAAAAAAAAAAAACGGTACCCATAAGCTTTCTGTTCTCGAATGCTTGCTTGAATTATTTGGCTTTGAAGAGACATCGCATGGTTCCACTGGATTGATTGTTACTTCGTTTCAACATTTATGTACGAAATCAAAGTCTCGTCGCCAGTTAGTGGTTTAGGTACTCATCGCCATCAGTTTCATAGTGTTGCAGCAAGGTCAGTACAGATGCCATTCGACAGTTTCTGTAAACATCCGTCAACATCTTTGGAAAAAACATTTGATAACTAAAGAATCCAAATTTTACTAATTGCAACTGCTAGCGTCTTTCCGGAGACTTCTTATGAAAACTCGTTTTGATATACCCTGTATAGTTTTCCTTGCTGATTGTATTAACGGAATATTTTGTGTTTTATGTTCAGGCATGTTAGCGTAACTATTGTGAGTATATTATTAACGTATTATTAAAGTAAAATGTAAAAATGTAAATTATCATGTAACACAGTATAATAACAATTTTGAGAATAGGTGTATATTATTTTTAACATATTGAATCTCTAATTAGTTTACGCCGTCATCATTTCAAGCACTTCTTACTTGTTCAATGTATAAAATAATACTAACAATGCATATACACTTGAGGTTACCAAACTGACCTCACCGCATTTGGGTGAAATTTGATATTAAGTGTAAACATGTGGCCTGTTAATTCTGCGCTATCTTTCTGAAGACCGACATTTTAAACATAATAATAATTTTGTTTAAATACCCTTTAATAACTATAATTAATCCACTAAATTTAAAAGTCTGTCATAAATTGTGTAATTTTAACTTTACACAAACTTTTTACAAAAGCGCTTTGTTTAAAATGCACAAATGTAACTTCATGGGGTAATGCCAATAACACTTATCAGATGCAACTAAATTACATGTACATTGTACAGGCTCCATCTTATAAATCTGCAGAAATTATTTTTATTTTTTTGCTGCAAACCTTATCTCCAAACTATAGGATTTGAACACTTTGTACATGACCTGCGTATAAGCCATTACCTCAAAATGATGCTAAGAATGAAAATTCTTATACCAATACTTTAATAACTTCTAGCTTCAGTTATTCATTGCGGAAGGTCAACATTGTGGATTACAACATGTAAACTATTATATTGCATGAGTTAAGATTACTGTTTAATTTAAGAAGATCGTTTTGTACTATCGATAGCATGCCATAAGGTATAGTAGTTTCATCATATGCTGACCGAATTTATCGGTTTTCTGGTTACTAAATAATAAAGTAAGTTGCTTTCTTGGAGAAGTAGATAATCAATACACAACCTAATATCTGTGGTATGTTCCGTCGTAGACGTGTAGATCGATAAGTAACGTGGGTGAATAAGTCTGTCATATCTACATATTGTGTTGATGTTTGATGATACTATTTTCAGACAGAAAGACGTAACACAAATGAATTAATATTACAATTATCGCTTCTAAAGCATCTACAGTAAAGAAAAAAACCATGTCCAGGTGAACCGATTAAAAGAAATCAATTACAACTCGCTACAAAATTTCATTGATTTAAGTCAACAAAACAGCCGGAACAAATCATTAGAACAAGTAAAGAAGAGCAAAAAGTTCATATAGTAGAGACCTTGGGAAGGAAGAAAAACATGAGGATGCCCAACCGGAAATGGTATGATAATAAAAAAAATTAGAAAAATGTATTCGGATGGCAGAAAATAGAAAATAGTATGAATTATAGGGCATATGTCCATGTCTAATAATAAACAACAGAAATAGATTAAAGAAGAAGAAGAAGAATTGGAAGATAACGTGTAACTACAAAAGAAGAAGAAGCGATTTAGTAAGTTAGCTAAACGAAAGAAGGGGATATTTCGGAAGTCAGAGGAAAGAAAGAAGAAGCATATACGTAGCATGTTAATGCAAATGAAGAAGAAAAAGAACAAACTATGTAGTAAATCAGCGGAACAAGAAGAAGATGATCTTTAGTGAGCCAGTGGAAAGAAAGAAATAGAAGAATAAGTAAAGAAGAACAAAAAGTTCATATGGTAGATACCATGGGGAGAAAGAAATACACGAGGATGCCCAACCAGAAATGGATTGATGAAAAAAAAATTAGAAAAATGTATTCAGATGGCGAAAATAGAAAATAGTATAAATTAATAGGGGATGTCTATGTCTGAAAATAAACAACAGAAATAGATTAAGGAAGGCGAAGAAGAATAAGAAGACGACCTGTAACCACAGCAAAACGACAGAAGAAGAGATTTAGTAAGTCAGCTAAATGAAAGAAGGGGATATTTAGGAAGTCAGGGGAAAGAAAGAAGAAGAAGATGCATAGTATGTTAAGGTAAATGAAGAAGCAAAAGAAGAAACTATGTAGTAAATCAGCGGAAAAAGAAGAAGACGATATCTAGTGAGCCAGTGGAAAGAAAGAAATAGAAGAACAAGTAAAGAAGGACAGAAAGTTCATATGGTAGATACCTTGGGGAGGAAGAAAATCACGAAAACGCCCAACCGGAGACGATTGATAGTATAAATAAAACTGCAAAATTGATTCAAGTGGTACAAAATAAAGCATAGTGAAAATTATAAGGCTATACCTATGTCAAAAAATATCCTACAGAAATAGATTAAAAACGAAAAAGAGGAAAAAAATCTCGTAAATCAGAGAAAAGAAAGAAGAGCAAGATATCTAATAAGTTGATGGAAAGAACGAAGAAGGAGAAGACATCTAGTAAATCAACGGAATAAACAATAGATATTTAGTATGTCAGCAAAAACAAAGAAGAAGAAGAAGATATCTAGTGGTCTAGTGGTTAGCGCGTTTGCCTTTAGATCCGAGGGACGCGGGTTCAAACCTGGCTGAGGTCGGCGAGATTTTTCTAGCGGGGAAAAATCTGTAAATGCGCCTTCTGTCGGATAAGAAGTAAAACCGTAGGTCCCGTGCCACTGCGATGTGTGACACGTTAAAAATCACTACTGGAGTTGGAATTTCCCCAGATAGGCAAAATTCTTAGTTAGGGTGTACAATGGGCCAAATGTGGCCTAAGTGCATAGAGATGCTTGGAAAACCGCGTCCTAGATCTCGCTCTTTCAAAGCAAGCAAGCAAGCAAGTCAGAACAAAGAACGGTAAAGGAAATATCAAGCATGTCAGAAGAAGTGAAGAAGAAGAAAAACAAGAAGACTTCATTAAGTTAGCGGAAAGAAAGAAGAAGAAGAAGAAGACATTTATTGAGTCAGTGGAAGGAAATAAACAGCAAAAGATCAACACAGCTAGTAAGTCAGCAGCAAGGAAGAAGAAGAAGAACATATCTAGTAAATCAGCGAAAGTAAAGAAGAAAAATAATAGGACATTTTGTAATTCAGCGGAAAGAAAGAAGACCATGACATTTAGCAATTCAGCAAAAAGAGAGAAGAACACAACATCTAATAAATCGCTTGAAATAAAGAAGAAAATATTTACGAAATCAGCGAAAATAAAGAAGAAGAAGACATCTAATAAGTCAAAATAAATGTTGAAAAAGAAGATATTTAGTACGTCAACAAAAATAAAGAAGAAAACAGCTAGCAAATCAGCGGAAGAAAAAGAAGAAATCGTCTAATAAATCAGTGGGAGGGAAGATGAACACATATAGCAAGTCAGCGACAAGAAAGAGGTAGTAGAATATATCTAGTATGTCAGCGGAAAGGAAGAATAGACGAAACATACTTGAGAGCAAACGAGAAAGAAAAAGAAGAAATAAATGGTTTACTTTTAAATCGGCAATTTGCGTATTTATTTCCTGTGGAAAATCGTATATTAAATAGAAAGAATTGCGCGAGCTACGTTAGATTCTCGTTTATAACCATTCATTGACAAAAAATACCTGTTTACATTTCAAGTCCTTTTATTATTAAATGAGATGGACAACCTAAGGATGTCACTCTAGTACTAAAAATGTAAACTATGCAAAACTAATTGCGTCAATTAAAACAGCACGACATAAACCAAGTATATCAATAGCACTTGGGTCATGGAGAGCCAGTGATCTGAAACGATGAGAACCCTTCAGCAACTGACAGCCCAACAGCAGTGTCGGGGCACTTTAAAATTTGCAGTATTGTTTGTCTAATTGGGACGTGCTTGCTTTGTTTTATTATTTTAGCTAAATATTGTGCCTTTGTTATAATGAAACAATGCCGGCGTATGCCGTCTAATTGTATTTTACTTTGCTAGAACACTTAATAGCTTGAGTTATATAAAAGCGAGCACACGCTCCCCAGAGCTAATTTTCAGGACAAGGTTTCATTATTTATTAAAATATCAGAAAAGCGTATAAAGCAATTTTCACTAATATTTATTCAGCTACTATTACTGTATATGATAATATAAATTTAGCAACTATTTCAGTTTATCTAAAATTATCATTCCTGGATGCAAACTGAGACCATAGACCTTGAAGGTTGCCTAACTTCCGTTCCAGTTATAAATGCAACAATTTTAAGGCAGCCATTAATTTTGTATAAATTATAATTTATTATTATTTCTAATTGTATATTAAAATAGTGATATAATTACTATTTAAGTACGGGAGTAGCTTTTAAAAGAAACTTCTAC
>JABXWE010034790.1:0-26696 GCA_014611495.1 Limonius californicus
CCTGTTTGAGGGTTCTTTTGACGTGCCCAACAACACTTGGACACGGGGCCTACGATTTTACTTGCTATCCGAGAACAAGGGCCGTTTTAGCGTTTTTTATCGCTCAGAAAAAACCACCGACCTCGGCGTCCGGATTCGAACCCGGGACAGCTGCGTGAAAGGCATGCGGCTAACCTATCCGAGCTACCGGCGCCGGTTTGTATTATTTGTATTAATGTACATCAGCATTTTGTATTTTCTGCATTTACCCAATTAATCTGTTGACTAATTTTGGGTCTGTTATAATTTATGATCTTACCTCAATTCTGGTTTACTCACTTATGTATTTAAGTTGTGCTGTATGTAGCTTAACTGATATTTACAGAATTTTTGAGCATTTATTAAGTGGGATCAGATATTGAGTTTACCATTTGATTATTTTTTGCTCCCTACTATTTGTCATACAGAACAGTATTTATTTTATGAATAATTTTTGATAACTTGGGCTTCACCTTAAAATTGAGTGGCGCTCATATATGGAGTGTGCGAATAATTTAACACTTAACTGTTTTTTCTTATTTAGCATGGTACAACGTTTGATTACATTTACTGTTGATTTACTGTTGATTTATTTGTTATTACACAGGTGTTCTTTCAAATTTTTAATATCTTACTATTATGAATATAGAGGCTTTATTTGCAGCATTCACCTCACTTTGGTGTTTTATTGTGTTTTTGTTTGTATGTTGAGACCCGTAAGTTTTATTCTTCGTGGTGAGAGTTTACCCTTACTTGGATTCGTTAAGATAAGTAATGAGAATCGCTGCACGAGTATTGGTGAAGGATCTTGGCGCCCTTTTGCGAATTTTGTTGTCGATTCACCCACACCCGTTTCGCAGTCAAGTTAGCCATAGTGAACACACCGAAACGTTGCAGTGAGTTATCCGTGGGTAATAATTCGGTGTTTCAGGTCTGTTACGAAGCGTTTTGTCTTGTGTCCTGTCGTTACCTCTGTGGGGGCTAGTGTGAAGATTTTTTGTAACACACCTTCTATTGCAAATCTTGATCAATTATTTTGAACTATCTAGTTAATAAGTAGCTGACCCTGTAATAAATAAATTACGTATGGGAAGTGATTACGGGGAGACCCGAAGGTAGTTCCGTACCCTGTTGCCTCTTTAGCACTGTTCAGCGTAGCTAGTGACGTGGCGCACTAACCCAGACACCCATGGTTTTAGTTACTCTCCGAGGTACCGCGGATAGCAGCGTGTGAACGAAGATTTCGGTCACCTATCCAAGTGGTCACCGTGTGGATCCTTGCTTAACTTTGAATACTGTTTGACTAGTACTCGCGCTTGTCCGCTACGCTGCTCTCAGCTAACCCTGTGGACTACGTTCCACGCTTGAATTGACAGTTAGTTTAAAATATAGTAGTCAGCAAATGGTGTAGAGAGGGTAGGACTAGGATAAGATGGATGCAGTAAATTCAGTTCTATTCCCAAATTAAATTTTCCACAACATATAATAACCAAAGTTTACAATCAGTATATTCTCTCAAACATTACCTACAGTGTGGAAATACTGTTGCTCACAAAAACGCCAGAGAGAAGCATGTTGGACCTCAGAGACCACAAAACTACGAGGTTTGTTCAATAGTAACAGGTTTGGAACGCGTAGGCACTACTTGATCATGATTACAATTGCATGCGGTTGTGAAAGCGTTTATGGACGAATTAGTGAGGTGTTCGTGAAATTTCTTTGCGGTTGCTTTTTTGTGTGCATTTTTATGGAGTTCTATAACGGCCTTTACTATAGAACATCCCTCCAAAGATAATACGCCTGCGGTTTTCAATTTTTAGCCGGCGAAGGACTTCAACCACTAGAAATCCATGAGAGAATGAAAGCTGTCTATAGCGACTATAGGTATTCTCGCACGGCAGTGGTTGAGTAGTGCAGAAAATTTAGGCAAGGAAGAGAGGCGACTAAAGATTTGGCTCGTTCAGGACCTACTCGTGTTGCAACTTCAGATGAAAATATAAGGCGTCTGGAAACTGCTTTACTGGCAAATAGACGTATTAAAATCGGAGAACTTTCTGAAGTGATAAGCATTAGCAAAGAAAGTGTTCCATTATGCATACTCTTGATTATCACAAAGTTCCTGCTCAGTGGATTCCACAGCTGCTTACCGATGACCAAAAGAATTTTCGTTAAATATTGTTACTATAGCATTTCATGCACTACCAAGGAGAAGGCAATACCTTTTACACCGTATCGTTGCCGGTGATGAATCTTGGTGCTATCACCACGAACCGGAATCGAAGCTTCAGAGCATGCAGTGGAAGTATACCGATTCTCCGACAATATTTCGGATCTCAAATCTCAACGTCAATGCTGAACGATACGCGGACACCTTACAACGTTTACGTACCAGCTTCAAGAATAAACAACCCAGTAAAATCACAAACAATTTCATTCTGTTGCATGATAATGCTCGCCCCCATGTAGTACGAGTGATTTAAAACATGCTTATGCGTATGTACTGGGAAGTGTTAGAATACCCGCCTTACATTCCGATTTATGCCCACGACTTTCATATTTCTGGCCTATTAAAATAATCACTGCACCGAAGTGCAGCCTGCGGTTTTTTTCCTTTCCCCCTGGGTTCGTCTGCCCTTTTTTTCCGGAGACACTTCCGTCTATAAGACTTATTGTGTTCACCCTAGTAGTTACTCATACCCAATCTGTGATCTTACTTCCTTGTACCAAAGCGTACAAGTCACTCATGGTGTGTACATTAAAGTCTTCCGATTTCTTGTATGGCTGCCCGAATATGCGTTGTATTTTACCAGCTAGCGCATCGCAGCTGCATAGAATATGCATTGCCGTTTCTGGTACCTCACTACAGAGTCTGCATGTGGGGTTTTCATCAAGTTTCTTGAGCTTTCTGAGGTATTCCTTAACAGTTGCATGTCCTATTAGGAAGCCCGTAAGGATTCTTAGCTACGTCCTGCTTAAGATAAGCAGTTCTGTAGCTCTATTTGTGTTAGGTCCTTTAGTAAATGCCTTGCTATGGGTTAAACCAGATCTTTTGCTTCAGTACACTTTGTGCTGCTTGCAAATCCATTCGCTGCGGATTGCATTTCCTCATACTCCCAATGCAAGTTTAGGACCGCAGTAGGGCCCTGTTGACCCCTGCCTTACGAGTTTATCTCCCAGAGCAGTCTCACAACGTTCTGTCCTGCCAGGTCACTGAGTTCTTCCTAGCATTCCCACATCAGTCTTACAGTACGATTTATCCCCATGCGACTTTTATATCTTTGGCCCATTAAAACAAGCGCTAGAAGGACAGCGATTCACTTCGGACGCTGAAGTTCATGATGATGTTAGAGAATGGTTTCGTCAACAGCCGCAAGAATTTTACCAGCAGGGAACCTATAGATTAATACGGCAGTGGGACTCATGCCTTAATGTTAATGGAGATTTTTTTGAATTGAGTAAATAAAATGTTGATACAGCCTCCAAAGATATTTCTATTGAACAACCCTCGTAATAAGTGGATAAGAAAAAACCCAAAGTGAAAGCTATTACGGAAAACGTTACTATATAATTCCACTACATCGTTGTTCGTTCTCCTTTCCATACACCTTCTTCCCACCCAAAATCCTCCTTAACTTTTTGCTCTCCCGCACTCCCAATCCATTTTTTTTTTTTGGGTTGTTGCCCATAACTCATTCTCGTATAGAAGTGTAGGCTGTAAAGGGCATGTGCGTCAACTGATAGCTTGTACCAACAAAGATAAGGTAACTTGAAATGGCAATGGACAGAACATCTTATAAGACAACCAAATATAAGATGTCCGACAGCTCACCACCTCGTAGAGATGTTAATTCATTGTAAATAACCTGAAAGACATTTACCTCTATTTTGGTTTAGTTGAAAGGTGGTTAAAACGTTACGAGTCATTAACTGACATTTTTCCACGTTTAAGCGCGAAAATAACTAAACGTGTGAATTGTGGTCATATTGTCGCGATTCACTGCTGGATCAAGCCTTTGATACATTTCCGGGAGGTTTCTTTGAAGTAAAACTTGCTGCAGACATCTTAAGTGCTGTATTTAGTTTACCATTATTAAAATTTCAGACGTCGCTAATACTACCATTTCAATATGTGATGTAAACATCTGATAAACGTTTTCGTGACCAGTTCAAGAATCAGATCACATACTAACAAATATCCTACTCATACTTCTAACATCTATTAGCGCGGAGTTTGGGATAATGAAAACATTGAGAAAGGTAACTTCCACCTGTGCAGAATAAATATATAAATAGTTTAATATGTAGCTAACGTATAGTTTCAGTAATTAAGCATTGCCTCTTTTTACTAATAACAGAAGGTTTCCCTAAAATTTTATTTTATATTGGTATTATTAGCAATTAGCTAAAAACATAAATCTATTAACTTGTTACATTTACTGTTGAATATATTTTGAAAGTACTTAAAATGCTTATGGACTAATATATTAAACTAAATACTGGTGATTTAAGCGGAAGGAAGAAATTCATTAGAGCAGACATTTTATGGGGGTTTAAATAGGTGTAGGAATGTTTTAAGCCAGCTAAGCTCACTGAAAAGTAATTCCTGCAGACATGGAAAAATGTTCCCCTCTTAAATAGGAAATAATGAATTTCTAGGGTGGCTCCTTTATAAATAGCTGCGTTTTTTAACTTCAAACTTTCGAGCATCCTACCTAACTTATGACTTTACTCGATTAAGTTCCTCTTTCATTTCCCCAATGTTATTTTCTTGTTTGCCCTAATTTTACTTCCAATGTTGGCTGAAGGCTAGAGTTATTAACTTGGGCGAATTAAATTAAAATTTGAAAGCAGCTATATAATAAAAAAGGTACCCTGGAAACTAAGCTTTCCATTTAATTTCTAGTGGGAGGACCCTCTTCTATTAACTGAATTTAGTCAGTCTAATTCTGTATTAAAAATAGGCGAAACACTGGCCTTCATTTCCTATACTTTTAATGATTTCTGTGTATTTGCAGTAGTATCAATTCACGTTCTAGTAGTTCACAAAACTTATAGTTCCAATGGGTTTTAAATTAAATGTTATACGAGGGTCAAGCTACAATTATTGAGAATGGAAAGATTGATACAGGTTTTCAGAATTTTTATTTTAAATATGTTCAAAGTAATTACCGTTCACAATAATACATTTGACCATTCTGTCCTTCCATAGTTTAAAAGCGTTCAGCCAGCTGTCTTTAGGAATACTATCAAAATAAGACTTAACAGCGATATCAATCTCTTCTTCTGACTGGAACCTTTTCCCTCGCAAATGTTTTTTGAGCTCAAAAAATAGCCAGAAGTCACACATTGCCAAATCTGGCGAGTAAGGAGGATGTTCTATAACTTTGATTTTGTTTTCAGCTAAATACTGAAGAGTTATAGCTGCTGTATGGCTCGATGCATTATCATGATGTAACATGATTCCCTTTCTTGGCACTTTATTGAACACAGTAGGCAAACATTTTTCAACATACCATTTAGCGGTAACTGTTTTCTGCTCTTCTAATTTAATTGCGGCCACCAGACCCGTGCTTCTAAAAAATACTGCGTACATAACTTTCTTCATTGCTCGCTGTTTTTTCACCATCGTAGGGGTTTACTCATCTTCATGTATCCATATTCGGCTTTCTTGGCGAGTGGGAACATCAAAAAATGGTATGTAGGTTTCATCACCAGTAACAATTTTACTAATAATTTGATGACCTCCAGCATTCAACATATCTAAAGTTTGTTGGCAAATTCTAACACGTTCTGCTTTTTGTATGTCTGTCAGATGATGGGGTACAAACCGACTTACAACCTTTTTCAAATGTAAATGTTCGTGCAATATTGATCTCACTTGCGAGGATCCAATCTTCAGTTTGGACTCTATCATGGCATAGGTAATTCGGTTGTCCTCTTCCACCATCTTGTTCACTGCAGCAATATTTTCGGGGTTAACAGCAGTTAAAGGCGGGCCAGCTCCTTTTCTGTGTACAACCGAGTTGCAACCTCGTTCAAATTCTTTATACCACCTATAAACCGTAGCTAATGATGGTGCGAGATCCCCAAACACCGATTTCAAACTTTCCTCACACTCATACGCGCTCAAGCCTTTCTTGAAATCATAGTAAATCATTATCCGAAAGTTCTCTCGTGACAATTCCATTTTTTCGATAACAGAAGCTTATTCAATTGGTTATTTCTCAAACACTATTCAACCGAATTTCACAAACTAAACTGACATTGACAGATAAAAGAATGCACTATTTAATAAACAACAATTTGTTTTGCATGGTTAACTAGATTTTTCTATTCTCAATAATTGTAGCTTGGCCCTCGTAATAGCCAAGAGTTCGTTCAAGAAAGGAGCAAAAGTTAGCGCAAGTATATCTACAATTACAGTGGAAGCGAGTGTGCACCTTGTGACATGGAAAAGGTACTTGACACGTTAAAACCGAAATTTAACAAAATGCACAGTGCCTTTAATTTTAGAGATTTTAAAATGCAAGTTAGTTTATTAAACACCAATACTTATATTTTAACACCGCATCCATATGTACATAGATGTAAGGTTTCTATAGTTGTAGCCGTTTCTGACGTCTTAACTTAAAATGTATCGCAATCTAACCAATCCCAATCTTGCGGCTTTCTTCTGTCCATGGTCTTCACATCCCCCTTCCAGAACATATGGGGTCTTCCGTGCTTCCTCCGTTCTGCAAAGTTACACTGGCTCACTCTTTACGGCCACCTGATATTCTCCAGTCATTCGAGATGACCACGTCAGCCTTTCACTCTCTAGTATCCTGTGTGACATTGAAAATGCAACACCCAGTAAACGTCAATATATTGTAATAATTTTTATGTGACAAATAAGGTCCACATAGTTTATTACATGATTAAAATTTCATAATGATTGGAGAAGGAATCTAGTGTTTTTGAGAGTTTCTAAAAATAAGGGTCACTTTTGTTATTGTTTTTAGAAGTTTAAGTATAGTATCAGTTTTATTTCTGTTATTGCCTTTGAGACATTATTTTGTGATGCCTCGTGTACGCAGACGCGTTAACGATTGAACGCATAATTGGAATGCAAGAAGCTGGAATGGTTCTTCGGGAAATTGCTACTAGGGTTGGCAAAAACGCATCCACAGTAATGCGACGTTAGAAAACCTGAACGGAACAGCAGAGGAAACAGCACGTTATAGAGGTACCGGAGCTGATCGCAGAACTACTTAAAGCGCCAGCGCGTTCAGCGCCACCAAGTCAATTACCAATGAATAGATGGTTGCTACAAGACAACAACTCTATGTTAAGTCAATATACCGCAGAATAAGATCTTTTGATCTTCAATCCTACCGACCGTTGACCCAAAGACATACAGAAGTAAGACTGCAGTGGTACCAAGAACGAGTCCAATGAGATCAGGAATGGAATCTGGTTGGGTTTAGTAACGAATCACGATATTGTTTCTGGGCCATGATGGTCGTAGAAGGGACCGGTGAAGACGTGGAAAAAGCTGAGATATTCAATACTCTGTGGCATGCGACGCAGGACTTATCCGATGACATGTTTTGAGGTGTCATAGCATATGGAAGTAGGTTTTCTTCTAGTATTCCTGAAAAGAAACATTAATGCACTGGGATACATTCGTAATGTTTTCGAAAACCTGTTACAAGAACTAGAAATCCCTACTATCCAGCATAATAATGCCTGATCCCATACTGTAGCTGTCACTACAAGCTTCCTTCGTGAAGCTGATACCATCGTTTTTCCATGTCCAACGAGGACATTTCATCTTTCGCACATCAATCATGTATGGGATATTATAGGCAGGAAGTCGAGTCTATTTCCTGTTCCCCTGACAGATCTATAGCGACTAAGAAATGAGATTCTGATTGCTTGGGACACCATACCACAGGAAAAAATTTTCAATCATCGTGAAATTTTAATCGTATAATACTGTATATGTACCCATTTATCACCAAAAAATTATTAAACTATATTGACGTTTAATGTATGTTGCATTGCATGCATTGCAGTATATTTGTAAAATATGTTTTTCCACATCCACCATTTGTTTTGCTGTGTACTTTCTACCATGTTCGAATCTGTTACTACAGCTCTTCAATAGTTGATTTCAAGGGACATCAACCTCTTCTTATCTCTGTTGGTTCATATCCTCGTCAGGATTGTCTTATGCATAGTAGTTTTATTCTTCTTTGTTAAGTTGTCGTTACTCATTTCCCTTATTTTATTTCATTAACTGTATCCTTCTACTTTTGAAGAAGCGTAACAGGTATAATATTTTATTTTACAGGCTCTAATGTCTAGACTAATGTGTTCTTCATCCCCTGCCACGAGATTTTTGGTTTTGTTGGTGTTATTGTTAGTGCCCATCTGTCTTACTCCTGGTAAAGTTTCAAAATCAGCATGTAACTTGATCGTCTTTATCGCCGGGTGTTATAACCTTATCGTCAGCAAGCAACAGAGTATACAGCATATCGTTTTCTGTAGGTGATCCCCTACCTCTACTCTAACTTTTCCACGTTTTGAGGACTTCTTTTGTACATACTTTGAAAGGCAGTAATGCAAGGGAACATCCTTGTCATAAGCTTTTAGTGACTTCGTGAGAAAATCGAGAAAATAGCTATGGTAGTTGCCGCTGTTGAAGTATAGTGCTTGCCTGGCATTGATATGGGCTTTACTCGTACGATTATTTTTCACACAAGCATATTCAACGTTTACATAAAAGGCAAGCGCTCTACCAATTGAGCTAACCACCACACATACATATACACATATCTTTCCTACAGAGCAACCTTAACTGGGTTTATTATTATTTAACCAGATGGGATATTTGCAGACTACTACAGCTTAAGAACTTCTAGTATCAACTGACAATTGATCTAGGCTTTCCTGATACCATTATTTTTTATGCACGCCGAATTCAAATGGATGGTTCCCATGTCAGATTAGGGAATCGTGTATGATGGGTTGCAGGACTAGCTTTTATTCGCTATATTGACGATGCCTTGATTCGAACTCAAAGCATATTCAACGTTTACACAGAAGGCAAGCGCTCTACCAATTGAGTAAATCACCACACATACATATACACATACCTTTCCTACTGAGCAACCTAAACTGGGTTTAATCACAATTCTGGGAAACTCATCCTAAAATAAATTTAACTAGATGGGATATTTGCAGACTACTACAGTTTGAGAGCTTCTAGAATAAATTGACAATTAATGTACGATTTACTAATACCGTTATTTTCATGCATGCCAAATTCAAATGAATGGTTGACCATGTCAGATTAGGGAATTGTGTATGGTGGGTTGCAGGACTATCTATTATTCGCTGTATTGACGATGCCTTGATTCGAACTCGAAGCATATTCAACGTTTACACATAATGCAAGCGCTCTGCCAATTGAGCAAACCACCACACATACATACACACATATCATATCTTTCCTACTGAGCAACCTTAACTGGGTTTAATCACATTTCTTGGAAAGGGGTCCTCAAATAAATTTAACCAGATAGGATATTTGCAGACTACTACAGTTTAAGAGCTTCTAGAATAAATTGACAATTAATATACGATTTACTACTCGCAATGTGGTGTAATCTTTTTGGGCAATGCAGGTTCGCGTTGCGTTTCCTCGGTAGCTGGACTTAACATCTTCTCCGATCAAGTCGCACTTAACATCTTCTCCGGCTCCGTCGCTGACTATAAGCGCCGTAATCAAGTACTGCAGGGGCGGCTTGGATTTTCGATGGGTGTCCATTGCGTGAATTTCGTAATGCTGTTTTCACCGTGAGGTGAACAGAACCATCGACAAGTGTCGGATTTAAAGAAACACGCTGGAATGTTAACCCTTGAAAGGCAATTCATTGCGAATTTGCCGATCGCCTTTGGCGGATTATTATCGAGCAGATTTCCTGTCCCTCTAGTAGTGCCGCTCTTGCGACCAACGCATTGAAGTTTTGGTCTTTAACGATGACTCCATTCGATCTAGTTTTCAGGGGCGTGCCCGTGGAAGTGTGCTTGGAGCGGTGTTTCTGTACTCGTCTGAACCCCGTTAGAATCTAATCTCCAGGGGCGTAGCAGCGAATATTTCTTCCAAAGTTTCCCGAAGGTCATCGTTTACCTTTTTTTCCGGACCAGGAAACACCCCAGACTGTGCCTGCAGATTTTGTTGTTGTTTTTGTTTTATGCGACAAAAAGCGACCTTCAGTCGTCGTTTATCTTTTTTTACTGTTAATTATAAAAAGTAATTACATATTGTATTATTCTTGTAAAATGAGACGCCACTTGCCACGTAGATTTGTTTAAAGATTTTAAATGCTGTGAGCCAGGAGCGGCGAGTTCCTCCTTTTGAACGTTCAATTTAACCATTTGTGGTAGTGAACTATAATAACACCATTTGCTGTCTTTTTTTGTATCGTCATTTGTTCTCAAAAAGTTACTTATATGTGTTTTGAAATTTAATACCTCTTTTATTGCTGTATATTTTGTATTTGTGAGTGCATGAACTTTGTAAGCTTTATAAACAGGAGGGATGCACAATAAAGGTGAGTCCGATTTCGATTCCCGTAAGCTGCTGGCTTCTCGGCCTTCCACGAGAACCTGCAATTAGCTGAGATTTGAAGGTGGCGCCCGTTATTTTCCAGATACCCTCTACACAACTAGGAGGATTTCCTCCCGTAAGCGGTTTCCGTAATCCCCTACTCCTCTAAGCTAAGCTGTAGGCCTTTTTCCACCTATCCGGTTGCGGGTCGACGAAAAAGCTCGTTTGGCCGGTAACAGGGTTGCGCCACTAGATACTATTCGCGGTATTGACGATGCTTGGACTCGAACCCAAAGTATAGTCAACGTTTACAAAGAAAGTGAAAGCACTGTGTCAATTGAACTACCATCACACATACATACATATATATGTATTTTACTGATGAACACCCTAAACTGGTGTTTATTCACAAAAAATTCTTGGGAAGAGGTCGTCAAACCAATTTATCTAGAAGGCGATTTCACGAACTACTAAAGTAGAACAATTCCTTTAAATTTAATAGTTATTCTAATGAGATAGTTTTATTGAAAATTCGACAGCAACATGTTGTTGAAAAAATTCAGAACCGGAAGGGTAATCCGTAATTGTGAAACTTGCATATTATAGAGGACTTTCATACGTTCTTAGAGTCTTTTTTCGAACCCTCTATCTATAAAACTAAAGTCGCCACGATTTTTTCAACGTTTTGGCTTTAGACATCCGTAATTCATTATGTTAGCACGTTATTTAATATTTTCAAGGTGTTAAAATCCATTGAAACCATTCCTGAATTAAATAAAAATTTAGTTCAGCGACCTTTACCTCACTTATTCTGGAAATATCTGATTTTGATTGCAATGAGCATCTGAAATTTTACGGTCCTTCTTCCTCGCTAGGCAATGGCTAACCAGCGAGGTATTCTTCCTAGTAAATCTTCTCTGGAGTAGAAGTGTTTACACTTCCCACGGCTCGGAGCGCGCGTTAAACGAAGGATAATGGTGTATATTTAAACCTTCGGTTAGTGTTAAAGCTGTGTCAAGCAGACTAGGATATGTTAAGTAAAACACTTTTTTTATTATTTAGCCCTTCTTAACTTTGAATTTATTTGAAACTTCACGTTGAGGGATTAAATTCAGTTTACTTAAACAATTATAAATATTAGCCAAGTAAATTATTATAAAAAATCAGAAAAAAGCGATTGATTACTTTGTTAGGACTACTTTTGATTGTAATATGTGGAAAATATTTGTAACAGAAACTTTCTTTGAAAGAATCATCTCGTGCTATTTTTTCAGTGGATTTAATCTTGTATAGTATAAGTAAGTATACTTTAAATTATACCACTATCCGCTTTAAAAAGGTACTTGCAGAACAAGGATTTACATGTTACCTGTAACTCGACTTATTGGGAAGAGGCTGTGGTTTCCTAGAGGTTGTGATTCAAGCACGATGCTTAAATTATCTGTTTTTAATTCATTACTTAAGATTACCTTGTTTAGTTGAACTATTCTTACATATGTTAAACCTAGTAAACTATGTATCAAAATTAACTTGCATGAATAATAAGTTACTTTTCAGAGATTAGATCAGATCGTTGCCGTATTGTCTGCCCTAATGACATAATTTTTAAACTTAAGAAGTAAACAGCGCAGACCAATTGTTGAAAAACTTCTGTGAGAAGTAAATATTTATTCATACTTTATTTAAAAATGTGGACACTGTGGACTGATAGCGAACATTTAAATCGCCGAAAAATATATCAAATGGGGGGAAACGGGGGAAACGGGAAAACTGTATGTAAAATTGTTCAATCAAAGATTGAATGAAGGTTATACCAATAAAGTATTCCGAAAGTACATAGGTAACTAGGAATAATTTAACGTATGGAATTTAAACATAAAACTATGAACAGTGTCAAGTTATTACAAAATATTCAAGCATATCGCTCGAACTCGAAATATATGTTACTTAGACGAAACTTGGTACGACTCCCACGATATTGTACAGAAAAGTTGAACAGACAATTCTATTATTTCACAAAGCACAACATAGAGACGAATATGCCATAATGGTCGCCAACCTCAACAGAGACGGCACCTAGGAGGAGGAGGAGGAGGAGAAAAGTGTAAATCAATATTTATACCTAATAAAATTAATATTTAAATGTTGAACCTTCAAATAACATTCCTAAAACCGGGTCTGCCATTTTACCTGCATTTACAACTTCGTTGAATGTTAACCAGGGATTACCAGGCACGCTTCGGTGAGGCAATCATGATATAACTTGAAGGAAACTATGAGGAGGTAACAGTTTCAACTTATACAAAACAATCAAACCTTCGTAGCCTGTAGCATGGGCCAATTACTCGTATATTGGGGCAACCACAGTTAACGTGGGGGAGATTTCACTTTAAACTCACCTAGAATGCAAGCTCAATGCTTATAAACCAGCGTAAGATGGAGCTGTCAGTACATACTTAATCTTCCAAGCTCATTGTGTATACAAGAAAAATTTAGTCTACTGTATTGCGTTAAACTACCTGCATTTGCTTCACGGATCTTTTGCCAAGTCATTACCGGGACACTTAAGCAGCTCTTATTCAAGCAGTAAAAGGATATTAACACGTCTTTTATGTGCCACAAATGGATTACGCTATGATTAATGATACATAATATCTCGTTATGTAATCTAAACCCCCATTTCGTTCCCACAAACCAATTCAATTTTTTTCTAAAAACCAAGAAATATGAACCTGAATTAGGTTTACAAAATTTAAGAGCACCTTTTGTGTATGGTTTTCTGAAAGCTCATGAACAATAGCTAGTCTGGTTACTATGTTTGTATAATTTACTGTTCGCTAATCCAATATGGCTATATCTTGAATCGCTCGCTAACCATTTTACATACGTATAACTTGCCGGTTCGTTATTAATTAGACCTATCACGTTCAGAGATAACAATAGTGCAGGTTGCTTTCTTGTACAATGGCTATTGTTTGATCTTATACGGAAAACAAACCAGAGCGCCGTTCGTTCTTTCGAGAAGAAATGTTTAGGATAGCTTTCGGGCGAATGTGCAATCTTGGCTCTAAAGAGAATGTTAATTAAAAATAAATCTTAGTGGATGGAGTATATTATATTGATTGTTAGCGTGAATGCTTATTTCTAGGGCGTGGATTTTAGTCAAAATGTCTAGTTGTTAATAAAGTCTATCTGGTTAATTGAATAAAATTTTATTCACAAAAAGTCGGATCTCTCTAACCCTTGTTTATTTTGCTTAATATAATAGATTTAATTGTTGATGTCTATTATAGTTTTGTTTCAGAGTCTAATTTATACTTTTTTTAGTATTGCTTTTATCAAGAAACACTTTCTACCAAACAAAGAAGTTTTACATAAACATGATTTTTTCGAAGATTATTTAGGAAAATGATGTTAAAACCATTGTTGTGAGCATTTCATCCCTTAAATAGTACGTTCTGCACCCAAAAAGATATTCTTTTTAGCATCTTATTCAGATAAATTATATTATTAAACCTCATAAAATACTCCTTCTAATGTTACACAATTTGCTTTATATAGATTTCCTATCACTTTATTTCGATTTAACAAAAAAATATAGTCCAAACATGAAGCTGAGGTGCGATTGAAGTGGCCAACGATTTCTACTTATTATTCTGTCATCAATAAATTCAACATTTCACCTGCTATGGGCATTGTTACATTATATTCCTAGAAGAACCCAAGCTGAAGTTCATCAGTTGGAGTTGATCGACAAATGATGTTAAAAATAGTCGCTGGAAATAGTTGGTATTGATGTTTTCACTAAAAGAATTGCCCTAATTATTCTTCTTCTCGACACCACAATTCAAATCACAATTGTAAAGGGCTGTAACGAGTTTCTCTGATATGTATGAGGATTTTGGTAGTGATCATCGAATGATCAGAGCAAAGGTAGTCGTAAATGTAAGAAAAGAAAGAACAAAACTCATAATCAATACCAAATATAATAAATGGGTACCTCCTGAAAACTTGGAGTCTTACCAAAACAAAATAGATGAAAGGCTAGACAAGATAAAACTTTCAGAAAACGGATATATTGACATCGAAGATCTAAATGCATCCATAAGGAAAAGTATAAAAACGGCTGAAAAAGTACAATGCTCGAGAACGAAAACGAGAGACGAGAAGATCAGTTAAAATACTAAAAAGCTTATGAAAAAGAAAAATATGTATCCGTATATTCATTGAACGTAAAGTTTATTTATATATCAACTAAATAAGTAAACGAAATAGTAAAACAAAAACCACAAAAATTAATGAAAACTATACAAATAATCACAGATATCACAAAATCAGCAAATCCAATTAAATTTATTTTATAGTGTCAAAATTTGACAATAGTCTGGGGGACTGTTTATTGTTTTACACTATTGCAAAATGTAGTTTTTTCTAAAAATAAGTTAATAAAGACAGAAAGAGCACACTAGGGAAAAATAATGTTTATAATTCTTCTTTTTTTCTAAATGGCAACTTTTCTGTCAACAGATATTGATTAATAACATAAAACTTTGTGGACCTCGTGCAAAGGATTTTAGACTTAGGATTTTGCGAAGAAATCGTGTTTCCTTCATTAATTTTTATAGATCCTGTATATTTATATAAATTTCGTTCGCTGCTTCTACGTAATTGCTTAATTCTGATATACTACGAAGTATCCACATTTTTATCAGAAAAATATCAGTTTGATTTAACGACAACATGCTTTTGGTTGGTATTTTTCAAGAACATAGGTTCTGAAAACACAAACTAGAAATATCAAAATATATCCTTGGCACCACGTTCAAGTTCGTACGTGCTTCAGTTAACAACAATTAAAAGTAGTAAATTAACATTATCATCTATAGTACATTTTAAACCAAGATACCATAGATCTCTTTAATAAAAATAAAGTTGTCGTTAACTTATTTTGGAAATGCCCTCAATAGCCTCTTGCGTTTCCTTAATTACCTTTATTAATAATTAATACAAAGTCAAATTTGAAGCAACGATCAAAGTTTATTTACCAACGACTTAGGGTTCAGCTGAGCAATATATCACTTGCTTGCGTGCAGTTAAATAATTAAGCTCAATGAACTTTATGATAATCTTTTTTTAATTACAAGCTTTGCCTCACTTAGTACATAGAGAGTCTCCGCTTCCCCACCAAGAATGTTTCTATCAATGTTCTCGGTGGTAAGTTAAATAATTGAATTGGTTGACATTTTTATTTGTAATGTACTTTGTATTTTACATCTAAACGTACAAAAAATATCAAAGAAACGTAACAACAACTACACAAATTGAATGTATTAAATTCAGAGTTCATCTTTCAGATCTCCCATATCATTAATATCAGAATCAGTTTCTTCATCAACTGCTTCAATGTCTAATCCATCCCATGGTTGAGTTATCTTAATAGGGGGTAGTTTATCTGTTGTTATTAGTTTTTGTTCGCCCACTCCTTCAGCGAAATCTTGCAGAAAATCGTTAACAGAGTCAACAGACAAGATTCCAGTAAACACGGAATATTTTCCTTTTTTGACATCAACAGCGGCTACGGTTGGATGTTCATAAGTATCAATTTTCAGAGCACTTTCAATTGCCGGCTGAGCACCTGCTTCGCTCCAAACCCAACCCCACAATGCTTTTTTGTTATTTTCACTTACTGTTTTGAGGATGTCTAAATAGTTGTTGCGGCATTCAGACTTACAGTTCAATATATGCGGAAAAATGGATACAATACAAAGAGGTTTGTTCTCACAAGCCTGTTCGAGGGAATGCAAGTCGATAATTTGCGTTATTTCAGGAACAGGGGCGTTATCAACTATTTTGTTAAAGGTCCACTTGATGATATCTTCTGACGTTTGCTTTCCAGAGTAGGTAATTCCTGAAGTAACAGTCTTTTTTCCTATGGAGAAGAATTTGATCGCAGGATATCCTTCAATTTTACAGTCAGAAGCTTTAGCGAAATGAATAGTGGCATCTAAAGCGCCTAATTTAACAATTCCCTTAAGGTTAGCCGACACCTTAACCCACATGGCGGAGAGTTTCTTGCATTTTTTAGAAAAGGGAGAATAATACACCACTAACCATATTTGTCTGGGCGAAAGAACTAATTCATCAAAATTAATTTCAGTGAGTTCTACGATATCCTTGGATTTAAACATGCTAGGGTCAAGGTTTCCATCGAGACCTGCGTTAATTTTGCTATGCAGCTTTACTGAAATGTAGCTTACCAGAGCTCTAGCCGTGTGCTCATCTTTGTAGGTATCTGGAAGTCCACTCGCAGAGTTAAAAATTTTTAAGGTCGGATATCCTTGAATATCGTATTCGTCAGACAATGTCGGGTTGTCTTCAGCGTTAACTACTCCAACTTTCACGATACCCGCGAGAGCTCGAGCGGCTTTTTCATATTCCTTTACGAAGTTTTGACAGTGTTTACACCATGGCGCATAAAATTCAACGACCCAGATTTCTTTAACGTTCTTGACCAGTTTATCAAAATTACCATCGTTCAGAATGACAACATCAGAACTGTTCGAGTATAAGCCGTGCGATTTGACGACCAAGAGAAGAAATATAAAGCTTTTGAGAACCATTTCATAAAAATTGCGTGTATTGTCAAAGATGACTTGTTGTTTATGTTTCTATAGGGAACGAGTGATTTGGTTACTTGATCATATATTATATTTGTTCTGCTTTATTTTAGGTGGACGCTGTTTGGGAAGGTGGTTTAACTTGACCAACGCTTAAATTGAACTACACACGAAATTATTTATTAATCACAACCATCTAGTGCTACATCTTCATAGACTATAAAAAGAGTAGATCCTGTTGAAACCTGAGCAGTAGAAGAACCTCTATCAAACAGTACAACAGGTTACAGATACATAATGCTACCACACAACATCTATAAAAAACGACAATATCAATACAATTAGCAGAATTAGATATTTTTTTAATTTTCACAGAATATTGAAACATAATAATTACAAGTTAACTTATAAGTAAGCCTACTTATGTAGATACATTTCAATGGCTGTTTAGAAGTTTGCTCCTCTTCAGCCGGTCCTATTTGAAACATTTGGTTAAAAAAAACAGAAAACAGTTTTAATAATTACATAACAACAAATATTAATAGTGACTAAAGATAAGGTTATAGTTATCGATAGCCTAGTGGAGTGTCCTCCAGAATGTCTTGTAGCTCTTCGGATAAGGTCGCTGTTTCGCCAAGGAAAATGGCAGGCGGGTCTTTGAACTTTCTCTTCGGCTTTCTGCAAGGGATGATCCGGGATCTTAGCGTCCGCATGGCCTCCTCGCGGTTCTGCTCGATCGTCCTCATCACGTACCGATTCCGGTGTGCGGCGAGGCGGCCGTCGATTGGAGGAATGCCGGCCAGGTGACAAGACTTCCTCCGATGGATGGAATCGGCCCAAGCGCAGCATTTTCCTCGCGATAGCCTTCTCCTTAGTCCGGAACCTCGTGATGTGGGCGTTGCGTGGCGTTGCTGAAACATGAGAAGCGCTAGTCACATTACATGTCTGATGAAGCTTTTGTAGGTGTGAAGAAGGGTACGGGGGTGGCAACCGAGGAGCCGCCACGGAGTCTGGATAGGAGTTCTGACATCCACGGACCAGTTTAGAGTTCTCGAGAAGATTCATCCAAGGTAGGTCTCGGTGGAAAAGAGGCGGGTACCCAGAGGTCCAACTGAACGTGGCAGGAATATTGTCGAAGTTTTCTGGAGTTTGGGTGTTGGAGAAGGATGGTTTGTGTTTTGGAAGTATTGAAACGGACCCTCCATCAACGGAATTAGAGTTCTATTCTGGAGAGTTCTGCTGAGATTACGACTACAAGAAGAGACCGTGAGTTATGTTGTGAAGAGCAATGGCAACTGCGTCTATTTACACACCCATTGTTATTAAACGTCGCTTCGTCAGAAAATAGACTATTTCTTAAAAACAGTGGATCAGTAGTAACTTCGTTGCTTACAAATTGGCAGAAATTCACTTGACGTGGGTAACCATCTGCAGTAAGATCTTACGCTAATGTGATAAGGATGAAACCGGTTTGCTTTTGAAATGTAAATACTGAACTTTGGCTAATGCCTACAGTTCTTGCAACTACTCGTTGGCTTACATAGGGATTACCAGTTACTTGTTTGATGACTACCGTTTCAAATTCTACAGTTGTGACATGTCGTTGTCGTAGCAAACGTATCAAATAAGAAGTCGGTGCCCAGCAGTGGAATGAGGAGGCTGCATTATGACATTAGTATATCTATTCACTTTCCATTGTCTTCAGCACTGTTTCAAAACATTAACCTACTGTGGTTTTATACAGATGAGTTTGATCTTGTTGTAATAAAAAACAATTATGTTAGAATACATAAGAGAAAACTCTATCGACGGCTCCCTCTACAATACACAGTAATGCTTATACATTGAGAACGCTTGGCGCCCCTGAAGTGGATGTGTACCAATTTTCAGCTTGATCAACTATTTTGTTTTTGAAATATACCCAATGTTAAAAATATTTTTTTCTTCTTCAAACCGCCATAACTCTTTAAGGAAGTACTTTTATACAGAGGTATGGTTAGTTTAATCGGTCCCATATGACCTCAGAAAGCTGTAGTTAAGCTGTGAACCATTGCTTTCTGGACATTCTGTATATTTGGATAGATATCACCGCAGGTTTCTAATTTAGGCTACCCATTTTCTTAAATCGTCACTTCATCGGTATTGCTATGCTTTAGTGTTTACCCGTGTCCATCAATATTTTTCCGCACCATCTATCAGTTGGATTTCCTACCCTTCAAATAACTAAATAATTTATTCGTATGATAGTATGTGCTGCTTTTATTTTATCTCAGATCCATTTGTTGGTTTTCCGATCTTCTAATGTACTGCCAAGTATGTTTCTTGTTCTTGTTCCTGACTGTGCATACATTTTATTATACAGGATGATTTGAGCATGTGTGAAAAACTTTAACTACATATGGCTGAGGTTATTTAACCCCTAAAATGGTACAGTTTTTTTAATTCACCACCGATACGGAGATATGTTGCTGCAAACTTTTCTTACATAAATTCAGTGAAACGTAAATAATTTGTTGTTTCTTGTCCAATTTGAATAAACTTTATTGTTTTAAAAAGCTAACCGTTCAACCTTAAGTCAAGAAAAATCTACAGTTGTATGTGAAAAGTGGATAAAATTTGACCCAGAATGGAAGAACTTGTTGGTTAGATTTATAAATTAGATGTAAGTATTTAACTTGTCATTTCGATTTAAAACTCTGTAACATACTCTTAAATTACAGAATTTAAAAAAAATTGGAAAGACGTTCTTTTGGAAAGCGGAATACTAGTTCAGAAGCTGCAGAAAAAACTCAGGTAAACGATCTTGTTTGCAAGATATACCAAATTATAAATTTTTAATTTCTGGTCCAGCTTTCTTCCACTTGTCACACTCAACTGTATATTTTTTAAATTGGAAATTATGCTTGAACTGTTATAATAAACAACCTTAACTCAGTCTTTATGACATGTAGAAATTATCCTGCATTCGCTTCCATTACTTTGGAAGTACCTCAAAGTACCTGACTTTGCCTTAAAATACTTGGAAAGACGCAAAAATTACTTAGCATTACAAGAAAATACTTAGAATTACTTTGTGTTACCCGGAATTGTTTGGCATTACTGGGAATTACTTCTCATTAATTGAAATTGCATAGGGGTACTCAAATTTTCCACGTATTATTTAGAATTACCGGGCCATATTAAATATTTTTTTCATGACTTCATGAGAAACTATACCCTGAGACATTTGGCCGCTTTTATTGAACCCTGTATGCGCAACGTTTACTTGTCTTTCGGTAAACGCAGCATCTTCACGCTATTAAGTACCGATTTGTGAAATTTCGTCGTATGACGCAATATTAAAATATCTGCAGAAAGCAAGCTTTACACCCCCCTGAAGAGTCAATTTTCCATCGGAAAAGATAAATTTTCAAAACCTTTGTTAACCACGCTTCAGCTGTTCTGTTTAGTTTACCTAGGGGGGAAGCCCCCCTGAGACGACGCCGTTAATTGTGAAATCTTGTGAAATCAGTCTATATTTCGTATGTTTTATTCGAAGATTTTTTAGCGATATAAAAAATTTCTGCGTGTACAAGGACTTTCTGCAATAATTGTTTTTCAGGTATTATTAGAGGGTTCACCTGTGTGTGTGACCCCTGGAATAATATTAAGATTGTTGGTTTCAAACTATTTTCTTTAATAATGTTTATCTTCGATCGTAACCAAATTATAAACATTTAATCATTTTCCGTGTATTTTCCCCACTTCTTTAATTTAATTAAATACCTTATTAAACTGCACTCGTATTTTATTTTGATCTTTGTTAAAAGTAATGTGAAGATTCCTGTCAGGGCAACTGAAGGTGATGGTGGCGTCTCTTTGTTTACGGGGCTAATAAATTCGCATTTTTTAATAGGAACAATTCCGTAAAAAGGTAAGTTCCATCACACACAACTTTCGGATTGGCCGTTCAAAGTAACGTGGAAGTTGAGCAGTGCTGGCGCCCTTACCTACGAGGGTTGACTTTTATATTTCGGGATTGGGCAACCCTAATGCTGCCATCTGGCAACTGACGTCTCTATCGTAAAGTTTGACATTTTTGACAGTATACGTACTCAGAACGTTTTCACGTACGAGCGCTATTTGTGTTGTTTACAGTAACTTGAAAAGTTCATATCTGCCAAAAAATTGAATTAAATCGTGAACATTTTCGTGCGATTATTTTTTACAACTTTCAACGTGGATTAACTCAACAACAGTGCATCTATGAACTTAATTCGATTTTTGGCGATGAAGCACCATCAAGGATCAGTGTTTATCGATGTTTTACCGAATTCAATCGTGGCCGTAGTTCGCTCAATGACGAATTTCGTGTAGATCGTCCAAAATCGGTTGTCGTTCCGAAAAACATTGATGCGGTGCGTGAACTGATACTGCAAGATCGTCATGTGACTTATCGTGCGATTGGGGTATCCTTGGATATTAGCGGGACCAGCATACATTCAATATTGCCTGAACATTTGGCCGTAAAAAAGATTTGTTCGCGTTGGATTCCACATAATTTGACAATCGCTCAAAAACAAGCTCGTGTCAATTGGTCGCAAGAAATGCTCAAAACAATGCTCGCATTAGTTTAGGAATACCAGTATAACATTTACCCGAGTGGTTGCTCCTCTACTTATTCATATACAATTGCGTTATGTTGTATTACGGCCCAACTTTCGACTGCGTCAAAGGTTTTCTTGATACAAATAACATTAAAAAACACAGAAGCTATCCATGTTAGTAGTAGTAGTAGGTTTACTCTCTAATCTTCTCAATTAAAGTTCTTATTGTTTCCAGTGCTACTGAAACTTGTCCTAAATCCCGCTTGCTCTGGGTATTGAAGTCTCTGTAACTTATGCTTGTTATAATATTAGCAAAAAGTTTATATACTTTAATTAAATATAAATACAAACGTCATTACAACCACCGGATGCGAATCTACATCTAGAAACATGTACTTGTAAATACTTTTTATAGGTAGGTACCTACAGGAAGTTAACCATATGTAAGTATCATAAGTAACAAATCTTGCAAACTAACTTATGTTATAATTAAAACAGCAGATGTTTGTAGAGCAGTTATCTAAGGTTACTATTTCGGGAACATAAATCTCGATTCAGATATACTTAATGCAAAGAAATTCTACGCAAACAAAAACAAACCGATTTGTACTTACGAGACACCACCTTTATCAGCTCGATGCAAATTTGCATCAGCAATTAATGAGCTGCTAAGGAAGAAAAACATTAACTAAAAAACACAAGCTGATGACAACTTTATTATACCGGGTAATTAAATTTATCGAATGCCTTAACAGCTTAATTGCATGTCCAACAATTCAAGTGAGAATACAGAATGAGATGCATCAATCTCGTATTGCCTTTGGATGTTGGGATTTAAAATAGAAGCAACCTGATACAACACCTACGTAGAGTTTATAGTATTATAATTTTGTTGAAAACAGTTCTGAATTGAAGCAAAATGGTCATTTCTTGTATACGATGGTTACTCGTGGTTATTTTATTAATTTAAAATGCATTTTAAGTTTTTTAATGTTATTCAGAAATAGTTTGTTTGCACCATCATCAAGTAATATTCTTCTTTGACTGCTTTATCTCTTACGACACATAGTGACCTTCTCTCGCATGCTTATGTTACGCATTTAAAGTGGCACATACGTAGAGGACCTACAGCTTAACGTGGGCAGAAGACTTAGCTGATTTGCAGTTGCCTTGCGAGAGAGAACAGTCGTTAAAAATGGTACTGGAAATTGAACCCTAGACCTTCAGTGTAAAAGGCTAACGCGCTAAGCTCTAGTCCACGGCCGTCAAGTAATATCTGTTAATATTATTTGTCATATCTTGACCTATTACCGATAACCCTGCCATAATTAATAAAATGTTCTGTTGTTATGTTATTTTTCGTACCCTATTAAAGAAAATACCCAAATATTTTTTCAGTCTGTAAGCTATCAGAAGTATTTTCAGTAGTCTTACACACATTCCCTACATTTTAATTGAGTGTCCAAACATTTTTGATGTACGAATTTATTTTAACTGCCTGTTTCGTTTATAAACACTGCAAAGGTACACACTCTACAGTTATAAGAATGATATGTTCCTTAATTTTAACGCTTAATTGCCTATCCATTAAACACTTCCTAGCACCCAAATCTGGATTGTAATCCTTAATAATAAAACAGGACAAAGTCCTACAAATAACGAAGAAGAAGTAGAAGAAGCAGTTATTTTTTGTACCCTATCAAGGAAAATACTCAAATATGTTTTCAGTCTCTAAGCTTTCAGAAGTATTTTCAACAGTCTTACACACATTCCCTACTTTTTAATTGGGTTTCCAAACATGTTGGATGTACGAATTTATTTTACTTCCTATTTCGTTTATGAACATTGCAAAGTTACACACTGTATTTATAAGCAGGATATGTTCCTTAATTTTAACGCTTAATTGCCTATCCATTTAAGACTTCCTAGCACCCATAGCTGGATTGTAATTATGACATTTTACTGAAGATTGCAAATGTAGATGTGCTTCCTGCGCTATAAAAATCTACGGCACCATTACGACCAATTTATTAACTAAAATGCTCTATTAAGTAATTTATATTAATGTTATATGCTATATCCGATTAGCTATAATTTAAGATCAAAATCATCGCCATGGGCAATTCATCACTCTAAATGGTCGGTTGTCTATTTAATAGGTTAAAATTAACACAAATGTTATTTTTCGCACACTATTAAGGAAACTACCTAAATATTTTTTAACCTATAACCTTCCAAAATATTTTCAGTGCTCTTATATACATTTCCTGCTTCCTAATTCGGGTTCTAATAGTTTTTAATGTAAGATAAATTATATTTTAACTTACTATGTCTGTTTATAAAGAAGAACATTTAAATTTTACTTTCCAAGTTACATAATGTAAGTTTACGAATTAAAGTTGAAACTAATATTATTTTTAACACTCTATTAAGGAAAATATCTAAATATTTTTTAGACGAAATATTTTCAATGCTCTTATATATATTTCCTGTTTTTAATTGGGTTTCTAAAAGTTCTGATGAGAAAATAATGTAATTTAACTTACTATTCTGTTGGGGAACAAGAACATATTCATTTTACATTGTAAATTAAAAAGTTTATGTTTAGGAAGAGGGTGTGTGCTTTAATTTTACTGCCTAATTGTCTATCCATTTAACATTTACTAACACCCAAATCTGAACTCTATGTATGAGATTTTAAATAAGACTACAAATGGAGATGTGCTTCGGGTGATATAAAAATCTATGACACCATTATGGGGAAGTTATCCACTAGACTGTACCATCAAATAATTTCTACTAATGCTATTTGTCATATTCTATTATATAGTTATAATTCCGTTGGGATCATCCCCATGGACAATTCATCACTTAAAATGGTCTGTTGTCCATTTAGTACGTTAAAATTCTAACTTATATTATTTTCAGCACCCTATTAAGGAAAATATTTAATAATTTTTTAGCCTATAAGCTTTCTAAAATATTTTCAGTACCCTTATACACATTTCCTGCTTTTTAATTGGGCATTTAAAGATTTTCGATTAACAAATACTGTATTTTAACTTAATATTATATTGATGAATAAGAACATATTAATTTGATTTTGTACGCTACATAGTTTATGTTTAGGGCGAGGATGAGTGCCTTAATTGTACTGCCTAATTGCCTACCCATTTAACATTTGTTAGCAACCAAATCTGAACTCTATGTATGACATTTTACATCAGATTGCAAATGGAGATGTGCTTTGTGTAATATAAAAATCAATGGCACTATTAACGGCAATTTATCCATTAAACTCTACCATCTAGTAATTTCTACTAATAATATTTTTGATATCATATTAGCTATACTTCAGTTAAGATCATCGCCATGGATAATTTATCATTTAAAATGCTTTGTTGCCCATCCAATACGTTGAAATTAATCTAATATCATTTTTCGCATTCTATTATGGAAAATACCTAACTATTTTTTATCTTATATTTCCAAAATATTTTCAGAGCTCTTATATTACTTTTCCTGCTTTTTAATAGTGTTTTTGATGTACAAATGTATTTTAACTTGCAATTATGTCGATGAATATCCATTTTACGAGGATAGCCTCTTAAGTTTCCACAAACGAACACTAGGTGGCGCTATTGAGATGTGTCATTACTATTTTCTCAAAAATTTGAGATTTGCTATTAGGAAAACAACAGCTTACAAATTGACCGAGTATTATGTTTACAGTCAGCGTTTAAAAAAAAAGCAATTTTGTGAAAACATGAAAATTTCACCTGAAGGTTTTCGTTGGATGATTTTTTACGCTTTTAGTAAAGGCGTAACTTAACAATAATGCATAGAATCGCTTCATTCAACTTTTGCTAATGAAGCACCATCAGAATAGACTGTTTACAATTGGTTTGCAGAATTTCGTCGTGGTCGTGATCATCAGTGATGAATTTCGTGAAGGTCGACCAAAATCGGTTGTTATTCCAAAAAACATCGATGCTGTGTGCAACTTGAATGAAGAAGATTGGCATGTGACTTACAGTGAAATAGACGGATCCTTAGGCATATCGAAGACTACAGCACATTCGATTTTGCATGAACATTTAGCTGTGAAGAAGATCTGTTCCCAATGAATTCCGCATAATTTGACCGAAGCTCAAAAAAAGGCTCGTGTTCATTGGTGTAAGGAAATGCTCAAAAAATTCTTCGATATATTCGTATGAACCGGAAACTTATTACGGGCCAAACGAGCTTTTCCGTCGACCCACAACCGGATAGGTGGAAAAAGGCCTACAGCTTAGCTCAGAAGAGTAGGGGGAGTTCACGGAAGTCGCTTACGGGAGGCAATCTTCCTAGTTGTGTACAGGGTAAGTCAAAATTAGTGGGCGCCACCTTCCAAATCCAGCTGATTGTAGGTCCTCCTGGAAGGCCGGGAGGCCAATAGCTTACGGGAATGGAAATCACCTTTATTGTGCCTCCTCCTATATACAGTGTGTCGCATTTAAGATGAAGAAACCTCCATATTTTCGGTATTTGAAGGAATAGAGATTTGAATTTTTGCACAGTCATACAGGTTGATGGGTCACATTTTTTAAGATATTCAACTGAAATCTGAACTTTATACTCAGCCTACTACGAATTCACAAACAGGGTCAATTCTCGATATTTTGCTTCGCGTTAGAGATATCGAAAAAAATTATTAAAAAAAGTTGCGCAGAATATTATTCTAACCCCATATACCGAGTTTCATGATAAAATTCGCATTTTAAATTTTTTCATTATTTTGGTCTATACACAAAATAATTACAAGTTTATTTTTTAATTTGATAATTAGTGTGCTATGGAAAGTAAAAACTTGACACATTGTCAATTTAATAGTGTCAT
>JABXWE010034791.1:0-21035 GCA_014611495.1 Limonius californicus
AATCAAACAATAAATTTATCACTACAATACAATTAACTAATTTTGACAATAGATTAATCGAATACTGAAGCTAGTTATCGATTTTTAGAATAATAGTAAATCGACTAATAAAATAAGTAGTTACAAAATTCTTAGGAGTGGAATAATCGAACAATAAATCTCTGATTTCCTTAATTGAATGTATTAATTATTCGGTTAATTTAGATTGATTTATCGACCAAATAAATAAGCTATTTAAATGATATTATATTCAACCAACTTTAACTGTTTTCCTTTGACTTTCAGAATTAGATCTTTTTCTTTCTTTATCACTTCCTCTTTTACCTTACGGTGTCGAGGTAGAATTAGCTCTTCTTCTTCATACATCCTTTTACCCTTTAGGGCGTCGGATTTAAAATTAAATATAAATATAGAAATAGGAAATATGTATACGCGTATTATAACAACTTTAATTAACAACTTACTATACAGGAAAACATACACAATAAGATGATTTATCATTGTAATTATTTGTGTAATATTGTCTTCCAAGGTCGACAGTTTTGGCAGTTGGCTTGTAACCACAGCAATCGATCATCGTCTATACTCTATATCAACCAAGTTGTTATCAAAATCAAAACGTGAATGTAAAAGTAATCCATGAATTCCTTAAAAAATTAGTTCGATTAATCGATCAACGTTAATTACTTGACCACTAAGTAAAGTAATTGATTAATCACAGTTCTTTAGGAATAGTCATTCAACCAATTAATTGAAGATTGTGGGATAGTTGATAACGATATCTGTAATTTAATCAATTTTAATATCTTCAATATTGGTTTTTATACTTACTTTGATGAATCAAAATTCATTCTCTTTGATTTTATATCGTATCAACTCATTTTTGAAGACATATTTGTAAAGACGGTTGACGAAACCTACCTTTTTACGATTACGTCTCGAATCTGAGAACAAAGATGACATGACAGTTGCGTGCATAATCTTCAATCTTATATTTGTTGTAGGGCTTTAAAACTTAGAACTCCTCACGATTGGTGTATTTAAACTGGAATAACATAGGAAATCGATACGATGTGTGAAGTAGAACTTACCGGAAGCTTAAAGTGCAGCTCGATGATTTGTGTTGACATAATCCCAGAAACGTTTCGTACGAGTTTGTTGTTGACTTCTATTTGGCGAAAGATTTTCGTCGTAACCTTCAATCATTACTTGAAGTAGTAGTGCGCCAGCTATTGTTTCAGTGTGGTTGTAAAGGTGTTTGTCGAAACACTTTTATTTGTAAAAAAACTTACGAGGAAATATGACCCACACAGGACACACCACCATTGTTTCTTATCACACGGCAAACTTTAACGTTGTTTTGAACTGCGTCGTGAGTCATCGCAAAGCATTTGAATTAAAAGCTTGAACAATGTAAAGTAAGGTATTTAACGGTGACACCACGGGAAACTGTTGTTGACAATTCTGGAGCCAATGAGACGAGACCATTTATTAAAAATTCACTTATTAAATTATTCGATTTAAACATAGAACTGAAACATACTCTTTTATGAAAAAAGAAAAAAATAGGGAATATACTGTTAATACATTTGTTTTTCTTTCATTGTCATTTGTTTTCGTAGCGTTTGTTTCTGGCTGTGTCTACTACTCCATCCCTGTCTCAGTGTCTGTTCCCCGATTCTTCCCGCTTTTTGATTCCGCTTCTGTCAAATTTTGAGCTACTGTGCTGTAGGTCATTTTGGTTTGATTTAAATGGGTTTATCTATATTTTATTTCGACAATGGTAAGTTTTCCTTTCAATTGTTACGTAGGAATTTAGCACAGGAAAAGCAAAATAATTTTAAAGTTTGTCATAATGTAAATTTTGTTGCGTGCAGCTTCCTCTAACTGGAAGACAGCCCTTTTCTATGGCCCCAGATTCAAATTTATTGAAAGATGGATTATAAATAAGGGTTTAAAGTAATAATTTGATAATCTTCAAGCTTTCAACGTATTGATAAACCTGCATGCAAGGGCAAGGTTGCCCTACTTTTGTGTATCAAGGGTAAAGTACTGTTTTCCACAATCTTCCAAAATCTGGTGTTCAAGTTGCATCTAGGGCTGGTATTTATTTGTATATATTAAATAGACCCTTTTATCTGATTGGAAATTTTAGTAGAAGTAAATTAATGATTTTATAATATTGAGGCAATAGATATGTTGATGCACGTGCTTGCAAGAACCACGTTTGGCTTACTTTGCTAGTTTAACACAGAAAAGGACTACTTAACATTTTTCAAAATCTGGACTTATAGTTCTAGCAAGATTTTTACATATAAATTATGTTTGGATTTTAAAAAGTGAATACAAAATACATACCGTTGAAAATATGTAGAACCTCCTCGAACTGTGGGTGAAGCCGGGCCATTCATTATTTATTATTATTTTGTTCTCTTATTCTTCTATTTCTCACTCTCTTTGTGTTTTTCTGTTGAGTTATTGCCTTCTTTATTACTTATGTTTTCTTTTTCGTATTTTTTTGCCTTGTCTTTATGTTTTTTCGTTCTATTTCTTTTTTAATCATATTTATCTCTTTTTTGTCTTTCTCGCGTTTCCCCTTTTATTGTTTAGGTAACGATCAATCGTATCAGCTGTCCATAGCCTACTTTGCTGTATAGCATTCTCATATTGTTATTTATCGAACATTCAAACTCCTATATAATTCAATTAAAATATGTGCCTTAGGAAGTTGTCAAACATTTTCCAATATTTTAGATATTATAATCCGATACGACACATTATTATGGAGCACTCACTGAAAATCCAATTTACATTTATCTTCGAGTAATGCTTGGATACACTACGACGTATATCAATAATAAACTTATTATGTCCCTAATATAACTCTTCGTGGATTAGGTTGAAATGTAATGTTGTTATTATAATCTTTGACTAAAATATAAAACCAGAACGAGTGCATTTAATCCTGAAAATTTTCTTTTGTCACAATCTACGCTGTTAGTAACATAATGTTAAATCGATTACTATATTAATTTTCTAAATGCCCTTGTTTGCAATTTTATATTCCCAAGGTATTTAAAGTCTAATCCGGATAGTGTTTGTATTCCTGCTGTATACAGGCGATGTAGCAGCTTTGTGAATCGATATATCTGGGTCATCTGTCTACGCTACTACACTTGTCAACGTCGGTATCAAAATTAATCGTATGTGTAATAGGACATACATACATATCAATTACGTTTAGTTATGGAAAAAGACAAATGGGATGTTACTACCCGGGTAACCCTATCTTATGATGTATATATTTCTAAGTGTTTTAAACTAATAATACAGTTATAAAGGAAAACTGAGACTGACTGCAACGAGCCGATAAGGACTACGTATCACGTCCTGCCACAAGCAGTAGAGGAAATTAATTTTCTAAAACGTTCATGCATGTTAAATTGCAGACGGGTTTGTTTTATTACTCGACAATAAGTTTTTTCATAGTGAGAAATTAAGTTGAAACACAATTTTTTGGTGCAAATAATTATTAAACACTGAAAATTTCAAGTATAAACATATAGATATAGCGTGTAGAATGACGAAGATACCCTGAAAGTTTATCAGCGGCAGAACTGCACATGTAATCGTTCCAAGAAGTCTGTTTATACCATGTCTCGACGTCCAGAACATAACCTCAAATATGATGCGTCCTGACGATTTTTTTGCCTTTGATGATGCAATTTATGCAAATTCATGCTTCAAATACCCTTTTCAAGATTAAACAATTTCAAAGTCAACCAGGGCGGCATCAGTTGCGTTGACGCTATCCTCTGCTATCGTGCCTGGTCGTCGACTTCTATTGTAATTAGAGCGTAATGGATTGTCCGCACAAGGTAACGCTGTGATCTCGCCATTCCGACAATCCGGAAATTTGGGGGTGTCGTATCAGAAGTGGTGCAACAAGCCCTAAAGACTGTAGAGGATTGGCGCGCACTAGGCAAGGTCTTGGTGTTAATCTTGCGCAGACCACGGTAATAGCGTACACATGGAAAAGAAATCCTCGTTTGAAGAGACTTGGACAAGAATTGCAAGGAAAGATGAAGATCAAATATTTAGGAGGATTGTCCTTTAGATCTATACCGAAGTAGCGGTACTCACTGTGACGTACGCCTCTTTGATCGGGTCGCATAAAACCCAGAATAAAGCGGTGAAAAGCAAATTGAACAGGGTCTAAAGACTGACATGTGTGGCTATTACAGGAACCATGATTACAACGCCCACCGCATCAATGGTAACGTTACTTCATGGTGGAATCACGGGCTGTAGTAGCGGCATACAGGGCAAAAATTAATGGACTTGGGAGAATCTTCCCCAAAAATATACAGAGTATTCAATGAAATAAGCATGCATTCTGACAGAATTAGCGAAACCTTAGACTACCGGAAACCTTTAAAGGTGGTAGTATCTGAAAATGAGGGAGACGAAACAAAGCAAAAGTTAAAAACCCTCAAAGGAGACATCTAACATACATATGAATCAACAATTAATAGCAGCAAGGGAACAGGGACATTTAAAGTTAGAAAGAGTGTAGGTTTTTGCATTAACCAGGGATCCTTCATTACTGTTTTCCAAGCCGAAACCATAACCATAACATCATGGGTGCTGACGATGATAATAGAGGTTACCAACATAAAACCATCTATATCATGTTTGACAGGAAAGTTGTTTTGAAAGCTCTACAGAGCGTGGTGGTACGCTCCAGGGTAGTTAGGAAATGCCTCGAAACGCCAGTGACATTGGCAGAACATAACTGGATAATCCTGGGATGTGTGCCGGGATACCAAGTGTTTGAAGGAAACGAAAAGGCAGATGAACTAGCTAAAAGAGGCGCAGAAGAGCTATTGGTTGGTCTGGAGTTAGTCTATCAGACTGCAAGGGGGACAGTATGAGATAGACTAAGCTCCCAACGCATTAAATACTGGACAGAGATCCTTGGACTGAAACAATCTCGCCTTTTTATGGGCAACCCATCCAGACCTAAATCGAAAATGTTTCTGCAACTGAACAGGAAACAAATAAGGACTGTATTTGAACCTATGACGGAACATTGTGGCCTCAATAAGCACCTCAACCCGCAGGAGTGCTAGAAAACCCTTTCTGCGGATTATGCAGGGAGGAAGATGAAACACCAGTACACATTTTATGTGACTCTCCAGCGCTGAGGACCAAGCGATACCGCCACTACGGGATGAAGCACCCACTATAGTGTTGATAAGCGCTCAACTTTATTAGGAACGCAGAGTTGATGCCGTGAATATTTAGGAGGTACAATAAGCTAGTGAGCTTCAGTACGGTGAGCTTGAACCATACCATATAGGAATAGTAATAATAATAGTTGATAGATAAGTCAAAATTATTAATAATTACTACAGGTTTTATTAATTTTCTGATACGTTATAAGTATCTCGATGTGATTTTTAAAAGAAATACTCTTGCGATACAAAATTACCTGCTGAAAGTAATATTGTTTTGATTTATTAATTAATGTAGATTTCAACAATGTTGGGCAAGACACATTTGTTAAATAGAAGATCATGTTATAATTATTTCTAAATATCGCTGAAGCATGGTGTAAATATTATCTGCACAAGGTTGTTGTACGCATAGTTTCGTGGTTCGCGAACTTTTTTTATTGGTTGGAAAAGGAAAATCACCATACGTTCAGTCACCACAAGGGGGCGGATCGCTATAGGTATCAGTCGGGTTTTGCACCGGATTCCTTTCTTCTATGTGTGACTTCTTCCGTGAGGTCTCCTTGGGTCAGGGCTTCCTCTATTTCATCCCTCCAGCTTCGTCTAGGTACAGTTTCTTCGTAGGTAATCCATTTCTGTGGGTAACAGTTTACTTCTCTTTTTTGAATTGATATCCCACGCTTCTGCCCCATATGTCATGACACTTTGTACCCATCCTTTTCTTTGTCTTTCTTCTAAGTTTATTATCCCATAAAATGGGATAGTGATCTAATAATGGCTCGCCCCGTGTTTATTCTGCTATTTATTTCTTCGTTGCTGTTCCCGTTTCTATCAAAAAATACTCAGATATTTACACTTATCTACTCCTATTAAGTGTTAAGTTATTTTCCAGAGGTAGATTATCGTTTCTTTATTGCCTATTACGATATAGGTATTCTGATTTATCTCTATTTATTTTTGCGTCTACTTTGTTCATAAGCTTCTTGTGATTTTCTCACCATGTAACTCAGATCGTTCTGGTCTGCAGCATTTATACCTGATTGTCCGCGAAATAAAGAGAGTACAGCATGTCGTCTCCTATCTTCAAACCCATGTTCTTGCATTTATTCTGCCATTTCTATAGGGCTAGGTATATTTTGAACAAAGTTGGTGATATGCAGCAACCTTGTCTGATTGTGAGTCTTTTTGTAGTTTGGATTTCTTCTGCTGTTTTGTTACCTATTTTGATCTTTGTATTGTCGTCTTCGTATAATTCTATAGCGGCTGCAATTAAAGTTGTATTTATGTCAAGATTTTCTAATTATTTCCATAATTTTCAGACAGGGACACTGTCGTAGAGTTTTCTAGATCGATTAGTGCTATATGTGTTTCTCTGTATCGCTGTAATCGTTTCTCTATTGTCAATTTTAGCGTAAAAATGTTGTCAATCGGGGATTTGCCAACCCCGAAGCCAGATTATTTATCAGCTTGTTTCGTTTCAATTTCCTTCTCGATTAAGTTTCTTAGAGTCTTTGAGTATAGTTTCCCAACAGTACATATTACAACTATCCCTCTGTAATTTCGGTTCACTTGGGGAGCCTTTCTTGTAAATAGGGGTTGTATAGGAGGTTTTCCATTAGTTAGGTATACTTTCTCCATTTAGGCATCCCATAGAGGTTTCTTCTTTCATCTCTGCTAATTTAGGAGTACCATACTTAATTCGCTCTGAATATATACTGCCTGAAACTGGGGATTTTTTACTTTTTAGTGATTTAATTGCTAGTTGTATTGGTGTAGTATCTAGGGTCAGGTATTGTTTTCTGATGTTTGTCTGTTCTGTAAACTGCGTTTTTTTTTTCTACTAGAAGATTCTGGAAGGGTGTTATCCGTTGGTTGTGAGTTACATTTGTTACATTATTCTTGCTGTTTGTATTCGTTTTTAGAGATTTTATTGTTCTCTAGGCTTCCGAATTTCAGGTACCTCCTATGAATTGTTCCACATATTCACATCGTTTTCCCCATGTTTTGTTCTTATTATTTATCACTTCTCGTTTTACTTCCCTATTTAAAGTCTCATACTCTTGTTTTATATTAATATTCTTGCTTTGAAGGAATTATAGGTACAGTTGCTTTTTCTTCTGAATTTTTTTCCTTATTTCTTTATTCCACCAATTTAATTTCTCGCTGATATAATTCCCGTAATGTAAGGATAGAAAATACTAGGAAATGTGTATAACGGAATGTCGTGGATGATACTGTCCCAGCATTTACCTAAATGACCCAGGAAAACGACGGAAACCCTGAGTCAGGACAGACAGCCCGGAGAATCGAACCCTAGACCTCCCGAATGAAAGGTAAACGCTCTACACCTGATCCGTCTTCCTCGGTATTAGTTGGATGTACATACATCATTAAAGCCGCCAAAATAATGTGTTTGAACTTCTTCTTCTTCTCCTTCTTCTTCGTACATCCTTTTGCCCTTTAGGACGTCGGATTGTGTTACATACTCCCAGTTTCCTTAATCCACTTCTTCCATTTCTTTCGGTCCTGTGCCAAGGGTTTCATTTCATTTAGGTTTTTTCCTCTGCTTGTCCCCACTTCCTCTATCCTTACCATCCAGGTTTTCCTCGGTCTGCCTCTCTTTCTTTTTCTTCCTTTTCCTGTCTCTATCACTTTCTTGACTATTCTTTCTGGGTCTATTCTTGCTACGTGACCATACCAGTTCAGTTTTTCCATGATAGGTTGTTGTTTAGTCATATTCCTTATTTGTGAGTTTCTTACTCTGTGTGTTTGAACTTTAAAAATGTTCAATAATTTTGTTGTCTTCACTGCAACAAATAACAAAAATAAATAAATTCTGTACTTTTTGTATACGAATATGTACGAAACTCCACGGTTAGAAAACCCTTGTTGTTGAAAATAAATAAATCTAATCATGTACATTAACAAACGTGACCTAGTTTTTACTTTCTCAGCAAGTGCCATTGGTACTTCTACCAACGTTGGAATGAAAGTTGTATACTAGTAGAATAAACATTTCGGTCACAATAGTTCACCCACACCTTATCGGGTATAAGTATGTAAATCATGCTATGCACACGTGGGACAAACAAACACATGCCATCCCATAAAAATGTATAAGCACACATGCAAAATAACCTTAACTATCTTAAATGACTAGCAATAAACCAACAAGTGTGCTAGTAATAGATCTTAACAATCCAGCGGTACGTAATAAATATTCCTGGCTCGTGCGTATTAAACAAGAGAAAATAGGAGTTTTTAGTTTACGATGACACGTTGCGAAACGCAAGTTACAGGGCATAGCTGTTCTTAATTTACGAACAGGTTATTTAAATTTAAAAACAATTGACCGCAAGTACTATAAAAATAACGTTTTAACTATGTATTTCAATTGAAGATATTGAATGATCCTGTAAATAGTTTATTAACAATGAATTTTGGAGTCGCTGTCTTTCCAATTGATTCAATAAACTGCTTGCTGTTTTTTTAACAAATTGATAAATCAACTGAGGAAGCCCAGCTGTTCGTACATTATGTGCTATTGCTACTATGGTTTGCCAACAAAATCGCTTGTTTTACTTTCGCTCTATATAAAGTTTGTGCGGTGATTTAGAGTGACATACGCACAAGCAGACACTTAATAATAGCGATCTTAAAATAGCAATTTCGTAACAGTAGTAGGTACTCTTATTTTGTTAGCCATAACTACTCGGTAATAACCGCTCAAAAATAACTGTTAACTACAAAATTGGCAGCTTTGAAAATAGTAGCAGAGTTATCACATCGCTACTATTAGAGAAAATTCAAGTTAACATGACATCGTCGTCGGTTGTCGCGTAATTTTCTGCTATAATTGTATATTTCACATAATTACATTTGTAAGTAATTGAAAGTAAAATCGATATACACGATGTATCAGAAATAGGTACAAATATTTAAACCAGTAATAGATTGGCTCAAGTAGAATTCAATGGTACTATTCATTTTTGAAAAATCATTAAGTTTATTTTTTTGAATTAAAAAATAAAATAAAATATTATTTGATAACTGCTGATGTGACATAGAAAATGCATTTAAGCTTTAAGCTGTAGAAGGATATTCCCTAATTGTAAAGTAAATCCAAAGTGGCAAACACGTAAAAACTTATCTGGCTTGTGATAACTGAATAGAAATTACTGACCTACCTAATAGTATTGGTCTGTGGTAGGAGATAAGAAATTTGTTTGCACTTCTATCTTACTCTCCTTTGCATAACATGTCTTTGAACTCAAATTTTTGTTATTATCCTGCGGTACTCAAACAATTTTCAATTATTATTTTCTCATATGTTAAGGGTCCCATTGCCAAAGAAATATTTTTTCTAGTTTGTACATATTGTAATCTACTATCGGATTTAATATTTGTACCTATTTCTGATACACCCTGTATTTATTGTAATTTAATTTTACTAGCTATGAATTTGTTTCTAGACGCTTAAATATAAGAAGTAAACGAGAATAACTGAAAATGTATTCAGTACTAGCCTTATTGAGTTACTAATTACAGCTACAAGTTCCCGTAATTGTAGAGACACAGACACGAGTACCTTATTATGTCTTTAATTAACATTACTGATCGCTCTTAATAGTTGTCGTTCTGTCCACCAGCGGCATTTGATGATTATAATTTAAACTGGTCATTTGTGCTTAGACATTTTAATACCAATAGGCAACTTCAGTAATAATGATGTAAAACTTTACTGGCAGTTGTCGCTATTTGCATAAATTATTTATAAACACTTTTTCATTAAAAAAATAATATCACCACATCTATGCCAATTAGGGACGTCTTATCAGTCTCTAATTAGTAAGCAATTGGTAATAATAATTACTGCTACTATATTGAATATTCTTGTTTGCAAGTTGTTGTAAATTGTATATTTGTTCCTAAACATTCCATTTGCAGCACCCCATTGAATCCATAATTAGTGTCGTAACAGCGACGTATTGAATAGCAAATTACTGTATCTTTACTCTTTTTGGAATTTATTTTATATTGTAGAATGTAGGTTTACTTTTCAAACTTTCAATAGATCTAGGTTTGTAGGAGCAGCGCCTCATTGAATCGATGATTTCTGATGCTCTATATTTCACGTTGTTATATGCGAATTGTGGTGCATTAACATTTATTCATAGAAATTCTAATAATAGCTGCTGATTGAATCGCTACTTGTTGTCGCTGTATTTGACATTGTCTTTTGCAAATTAAAGAACATTGTAGATTCTCTTCTAATAACTTTAGTAAAGGGTGAGTCCTATAGCAATAGTAGCGATTTAGTAAATACAGAGTGTATCAGAAATAGGTACAAATATTTAAATCAGTAATAGATTGGCTCAAGTAGAATTTAATGGTAGTATTCGTTTTTCAAAAATCATTAAGTTTGCTTTTTTGAATTAAAAAAATAAAATAAAATTTTGTGTGAGAACTGCTGATGATACATAAAAAATGCATTTAAGTTGTAGAAGGTTATTACCTAATTGTAAAGTAAATCCAAAGTGGCAAACACGTAAAAACTTGTCTGGCTTGTGATAACTGAATAGAACTTACTGATCTACCTAATAGTATTGGTTTGTGGCAGGTGATAAGAAATTTGTTTGCACTTCTATCTTACTCTCCTTTGCATAACATGTCTTTGAACGCAAATCTTAGTTATTATCCTGAGGTCTTCAAACAATTTTGGGTCAAATTTTCAATTATTATTTTCTCATATCTTAAGGGTCCCATTCCCAAAGAAATGTTTTTTGTAGTTTGTATATATTGTAATCTACCATCGGATTTAATATTTGTACCTATTTCTGGTACACCCTGCATATGTTTGTCGTCGCTCTATTTGATATTGTCGTTTCTAGATTGTTCTACGAGATAATAAAATTCTAAACATGTGCGAAAAACTTTAGCGACGTATAGTTGCAGTTATCCAATTTCTAAATAACTTGCTATTTTTTCTTAATTCGGTTTCCTTACTTAGTTGGGGAGCTTGAAAGTTTTTTACGCCATTCACTAAAATGCAAATTATTTTTCTGTTTTATGTTCGATGTCTATAAAACTTCCTTGCTTTCGAAAGCTAACAGGTTAGGTTTAATTTCCAGTCTAGAAAACAGAATACATACTAGTTAAAAGCTGCAAAAGAGCTCAGATTAACGATATCGTTTTCAAGATCCCAATTTACATATTTTAAACCAATTTTTCACACTTCGGGGTCAGATTTTTTGCACGTTCAATTGTACATTTTTCTCGACCGGAAATTAAACTTGGACGGTTAGCTTAGTTAAATATCCTCCGCTATACGTAATTAAAGATTTTCACACATGTTTTGAATCACCCTGTATATTAATATTTGTCCCTAAACATTGTAGTAAATAAACTGCGTATGCGAAATGATTGCGCCAAGGCCCAAAGGCAGTTTCGCGCCCTGTGGCCACTTTAACGCTGTTTGAAGTAGTTAAGGACGTAACGCGCTAACCCAGGGGGACCGACGGTTTTAGGTATTCTCCGAGGCACCGCGGATAACAGTGTGTGAGCGAAGATTTTGATCACCCATCCAAATGGTGACTGCGCGCATCGTTGCTTAACTATTTAATATTATTAATATTTTTAACCAGTACTCGCACTTGCCCGCCACACTATTCCTCAAAACTGTAATAAGACCGACTTATTAAAAGACTAATTGCTGTCACTGTATTTGATATTCTCATTGTAAATTCTAGATTGGTTCCAAAAATTTCCAATAATGAGTTGGTCATATCGAAATAGCTATACGATATTTCCTATCTTTTTGAAATTGTTCTATATTATACATATGTTCGCGAAATAGTTAATTGTAGTCGCTGTGTTTGACGTTTGCATTCGCAAATTATTTCACAAGGCTTCGAAAAACATTAGTAAATGTTTAGCTCTACAGTAATAGCAACTTAATAGATGGCTGATGTCTCTATATTTAATGTTCTTGTTTGCGAATTGCTGTTTAAAGAGTTTTTGCTTCTAAAACTTTCAGTAAAGACTTGGTATCGTAAGAACACCAACTTATTATATTGATAATTCCTATTACTGCATTTGACGTTATTGCCCAATTGTTGTACATTTCTCCTAAACCTTCCGGTAACAGCAGTTCACTGAATCGATAATAGCTGTCGCTGTTAATGTTACACACTGATGTTTGTTCCAGTAGTAGCGATTTTTTAAACGTATTATAATTATTTTATATTTGTTACTGTTTGTACTGTTTTCAAATAATTTTAATGCGACCATCACAGTTTTAATTGTCATATTTTTATATTATTACAGTTTCTAAAACTGTGTAAAGACTCAAGACTTTAAAACATTATCTCAAAACGAACTGACAAGTCTGTATTTGGTTTAGTTACAAATTATTACTAATGCACTGCACGTTTTGTTAATAGTTACTACAAAGACTACTTTTATTTATATTTGACTCGTATACTCGTAGAAAATGATTGTTAAAGTTGTATATTTATGACTCGACATTTGAATATGCATAAGTACAGCGACTCTTGCAAATGTTAATAACATTGTTGTCGCTATGTTAAACGATGTCGATTGTAAACTATAGTATGAACCGTGCAGTTATTGAATCGCTAATATTTACAAGTCGCTATATTATCGCTGTCGTTGGGAACGATGTTTCCAAATTCAGTTGAACATGTACTACACACTTACTCCAAGAATGCTTTCTCTTATAAAAAGGGTAATTTACAGGTCGATACGGTTAAGGAGGTTGTTTCCAACAGTAGCGATCTAACGGATCTGACCTGTACGTCGCCATATTCAGTCGCTATTATTGTATTTGCTATATTTAACGGTAACCGGTTTTCAGACCAAATTTGGAATCGCGTATTTGCTTTGGAAACGTTCGCTTTAACCCTGAGCTTTGTGTTTTTCTTTTCTCCTGGCTTTTTCTTGGATGTATTGTTTTTCGAGCATCGCGTGAAAACAAAGGTTACGATTGTAGTTTCAGCTGATGAAGACATTAATTAGCGAGAATGTGTGCACTGGGACGCAATCCCAGATGTGTTCGTTCTAAGCAAGGCAATTTACTGTGTGCTGCGGATTGCGGTTCAGCGACTGTCCTTATAAATCGCGCTCCTACTTGCATAGCCACTTAATCGATAAGCTTGTGCTTTTATGGCCACGCTGAAGTTAACTTTCCCAGTTCGCAGAGGAGCGCGTCTGCTCGAGGAAAAACAGAACGTTTGCTGGTGTTTCCTTTGAAAAGTTTCCAGACGACGTTGTTGATGCGAATACCGAATTTGGAGCAGAGGTGGATTTACGAGCGCACATAATGCATTTTTCGCACTTTGTCATCACGCTCTTTTATTATTATTTGGTAAAACGACAGCACGGAAGAGCTCTTACCGCTTCATATTGAATGCTTGATTGGCAGATTCTATTCGCAAAATAAATATATAAATAGAAAAGCGCGGAAGTTTTGTTTGCTGTTACCATCCGGATCGCTCCAATGAAGTGCAGATGCGATTTGTTGCATAGAATTCGAATAAATTTGGAGATATAGCGGTAAAGCTTTGAATTCTTCTATTTCCATGTGCTCGACCGTGAAAACAAACTCTTCGAATTTATAAATAAATCTTAGGTAATTAATTTTTTGCTTTGTTCAAATATTTATGTCCGTGCGATTGGGAACAAAATACCGTTGAATTTGGAATTTATTGTCACTTGAGCTAAAACATTCTGAGGATATAAACATTATGAATGGCTAATACAAAATCGCCAAATTGTATAATAAAAGCCAGTTAACGTTATTTTAAACAGCAGTTATGAGTTCCGGCTGGCTTAAGGAGCAGCAGGGACCTCCCTCGTAACCGCAACTGATTGACGAACAAATTGGTGGAGGAGCCAAATCGATAAGTGACTGAAGCCGCACGGACATCGTCATCTTGTAATTAGGCTTAACTTCTCTTAGTTTCAACTTCGAGAAGAAGTTCAGACGGTTTTGCCCGAAAGATTTTGAATATTAGGAAGTCTTCGCCTTGGTCTAGAAACGATGGATTATTTTATGTTGCTTAAGAAAAGGTTGGCTTCGACATCTCTCAATAAAAACAAGCTGACTAAGAATGTCAATTACAGCTGAATTGTTTCAGTAAAAGGAAAGTGGTAAAATTATATGAGGAGAAAATTCCTTCTCTTGCGGGAGTATTACTGTTTAGAAAATTAGTTGAACTTTTCTATATATGTGCTCTATCGAACACCTACTAGGAAGGAGAAACCTCTAACCTACTTTTATGAAAATCTGCAATATCTTGAGGTGATATTTCATTAGTATATAATGTAACCATCCTGTATATTGGAATATCACACTATAGTGACATAACCATCCAATATATTGTAATTGTGCCTTCTAAGACGAAAAACAGGACTAAAACAATAATGAAAAAAATTTTCGCTAGAATCTACAAGACCAGCAGGATTAACAAACATACACAACTGTCAGCGGATTTGCACAAGTTTCAAGTGTTCTGCTGAGCACTCTAGTGTTAATGATTATCCGAAGCACAAGAATTAAACCTCCATTACTGTATTTGTTTGGAGAAAAATGATGGTCTCGTAGAAGACCATACAAAATTACTTCAACTCTTCTGCCCTAAAAGTGTGTTTTTTTTAAATTAGACTAGATGTACAGAAAATTCCTCTTCCAAGCGGAAGGAGTGGATTGCACGCATAGACCGCATAAATCAATATTTTCTACCAAGCATTATGAGAAAGAGAGAGGGACTACCAAGACGCTGGGCCAAAAGTTGAGCAGCATCATCCATTGAATCTCCACTTCACTAATGAAAAAACAGGCAGTGAAGAGAAGCAGAAAAAGATGTACAAATAGTTAAATCATATCTTCAGGGATAGTAATCTAGCATACAATTTCTGGAAACTTTTCTTTACACTTTTTCCGAGCTAAACTGTATGAATTTGTTAAAATTTTATTTCGATAGTGAGTACAAGATTACTCCCACACACTAGGTGAATAATATAATAACTACAGAAGTTGTAAACATGTATTGGACAATTCTTCTTCATTTTTCTTGTATTACAGACATGTGTATCTTCCTTTTTCGGTTTCGCCTCTTATACATGTGTAGCTTATCACTATATTGTTTTATCGATCTTCCTGTGCTTCTTTTTCCGATTGGTGATTTATCTATGGCCATTTTCACTATCCTATCTTCTGCAATTTTTTTAATATATTTATACCTTTCACGTTTTCGCTTATTCACCTAATCGGTAAGGTTTTCTACATGGCACTGTTGTCTAATAGTCTCGCTCCTTCCTCTCTCTAATAGTGTTTTATCAGGAATTCTACGAAGTTTCTTCATGTCCGATGGTTAAGTCCACGTCTTGTTTTGGACATCTCTGGTCGACCGTATACGTAATTTTTGGTCTAACTGCTTTGTAGATTTTCGCTTGGTGCCAGTTCTAATATACTTATCCCGCCAAATGGTCTCGTTCAAGCAACTCTCTATGTTGTTTACTTTAACTACTTATTGCCATAGTTCATTTTCAACATTGCCATAGCTTGTAACTTCTATTCTCTATTATCTCTAAGGTACTTGAGTTTCATAACCAGCTGAATACATTTTCCCGTCAATCTCTAGTTTGCATCTGCGGAGTTCCGTCGACGTTGTCATGCATTTGGTTTTTTTTTTCTGTAGAGAAGACCGTAGTTTCTTAGCTGTTGTGTTGATTATATGTAAAAGACTCTGTATATCATCTTCCTTATTTGTAATCAGAACGGCGTCATCACCGTAACAAAGTATCCCATTTTATAGTATCTCCCAGTTCTTACTTTATTAATTACTTCATCCATTATTACATTAAATAGTAGGAAGCTGAAGGAATCATCTTGCGTAATAATGCTGTTGTTAACTTCTACGGGATCTGTCAGTTTGCCTGTTATTTTAGCTCGAATATTGTTATATGAATATATTTTTTCAATGGTTTTGGTAAAATTAATAGGTTTTTCTCTGTTATATAGTACATGAATTATATCTCTAAGCAGGGTACGGTTGAAGGAAACCAGAGGTCGAGGCGGGGCAATATATTCAATTGATTTCTCTACTATCTGTCTTAGAATCAAAACTGCATCGGTGCATGATCTTCCTGACCTAAATCCTTGTTGTTCGTCGCTAATCTGATAATTGAGTTGATGCTGTCGGTGATTATTTCATATTTATTAACTTTAATGTGGTATCCAGTAGGTTAATTTCTCTGTAATACGATGGGTTTTTCACATCTCCTCTTAAATATTAAAATCAGTGCTTGTTCGCCATTTTTCAACTATTCTATTGGGTGACTACGAGATGATATAATAACAAGTAACTTTTTTGTTTTCAATTTCCAAAATAATGGGTTTAAAAACATGCTGTTACCTCATCTCGTGGTCTCCCGGTATTTTCGGTTATGATTTATTTTATTAGTTTTGTACCTTTATCATATGTTTCCACCATATTTAAATAGTTTATTAGGTATTCCATCTTGCTCTGCTGATTTTCTATTCTTCATGCGTTACAATGCTTCTTCTTCTATATTGGCATAGTTTATTATTAGGTACAACAATATCTCGTGTGTTTATTTGTGTGATATTATTGTATCCCTTAAATACCTCTTTCAGGTATTATATCCATATTCTTTCTTCTATCTGGCTTACTTCGATTAGTTCATTCACTTCTTTTTTTTGCTGTCTCATGGTTCTCCATATTGGCTTTTGTAGTCCGCAGTAATCTCTTTGTTGTACAGTGATACGAGGAAAAATGGAGGAATACCTTATTGCTGGCCGTAGTTCGAGAAAATTGTTTCTTCAGACTCATTATAATTGCTGTGTAGATGGAGGTACAGAAAATCCCATGCAGTTATATATAATCACATCTTAGTCTATACACCTCTATTTATTAACAATCTTGAAGAAACATGTAAATAATCTCATCCACGTCACGCAATCCGAACGCTAACTTTTATCAGATGCAAAAGATCCCAAGCTTGCATTCTAATTTATATATTCAAACATCAATTTATGTGTATTTAAATAAAAGCAACTAAGCCTCAATTTCATACCTGTTGTGTAATTGTATTTTTGGTTATAAATGCTCTGACTTAGTTTGATTTCCCGGGCCGATCCTTATCGAAAATTTTGTTGATGCTAATGCCGATGATGTTCGACTGCTTTCAGTTTGCTTTCTTTCCGCCAATATCGTATTACGCACTTCCCGTAAGAATAGCATTTAGGGAGACGGAAGCCTTGAGCGATTGAAAAGAAACATCAAAGTACTTAAGATAAAGTAGCAACATGTAATCCTTTCGGATGGTACGGAGGGGTAATGCGTGCAACAGTTAGAGCTTTACGAGGCGCGATTTGAGTTTCCCTGAAAGGTCGCATAAAAGCTCTTTGTCTCCTGTGTTTGGAAAGTTGTAAGTCTCGAAGATGAAAGTATTTGTCACTTGCTCCACTATTAGTCGGAATCGCGCAAATTCGCATTCCACTTCTGCGAATTTTAGGAAGTTCATTAATCTTAATTAGAGCCGGGTGGTTCTCATTTCTGCGCGCAAACCCAATTCACGTACATGAAGTAAGAGGAACAAACGCGTGCGAGTGGGAGAACCAGTTACCACCGATGGACGGTAAACATCAATTAATATTTGCCCACACACAGCCATCTTAGCGGCAAAACTCGACACGTTAACTGCATTTTATTAGTCGCGAGGGCACTGACTCTCAGCCACCACGGTCAACCAAGGATGGATACAATAAGAATTCAGTTAGCGTAATTGTTTTTTTCTAAATTGAGCCAATTGTTGGTGGAAGCACGCCGCTTTATTTTCAGTCTGTCGGCGGAAATTTCAGCGCTGTCTTGGCGTGCCGGATACAGAAACCTGATGGAAATGTGTACCACAGGCATTCTTTGCTTGTGTACCAGCGTCGACAAACAGTCTCCAGACAAGTTTATTAGAAGAAAGCGAGAACTAGCTGGAAATTAAACGCTTTCCAGCTACTTCTAAAAACGTAGCAATTGAGAAATATGCTGATAGTGCATTGCTTGTGTGTGTACGACTTCAATAACAACGATTTTTCCTCTTCTTATGAAACAATTTTTTAAAAAGTATTTGTAAGGAAAAAAGGAAAGTCACCGTAGGCTCATTCAATTCCGCACCAGAACCCTAAGCCCCTCTTCAGTCAGTAAATGGATAATAGAATTTCATCGATGAGATTGTCCCAGCATTTTCCTAAATGACCCTGCAAACCCACGAAAAACCTGGGTCAGGAAAGACGGCCCAGAAGTTTGAACCCTCTACCTCTGAGCCACCTTCCTCGGTATTTAGAAGGGAAAATGATAAGTTCATAATTTGATCAGTAATTAAACAGAAATTCTTTATAGTAAAGAATGTGTAGTAAAAGAAAGGGAAGAAATATGGAGTGTTTGTCGGAAGGATGGCTTTGTTCCAAGCCAACTTCTGGTACGCTACAGAAATGTGACGAAAGGGGAACAACGAAGTCTTCCAAGGAAGCTGTAAAATTATAATTAAATTACGATCTAATGATTTCTGTGGCGAAATATGAATAAAGAAACAGTGTGGATAGTGTTGTAGGATTATGAAAAAATTAGTAAATTTTAAATCAATTTCTTTGATCCACGCGAATAATATACAGAAAGTAAAAAGAACCATCTGAAGGTGAAGGCAATAATAATAATAATGGTGAGGCTCTACACCCCATGAAGAGGTTTGCTCTGCAAGGTGGAAGGTCAGAGCTCCCGTATCCTTGCTCCCACACCCGTTTGTCGCGGTGATGTGGTGAGCATCATACACTAGACAACCGCATTATTACCCATTGCCCTATCGAACGCAGATACCCAATTATTTAAAGCGACTGGGTAGGCTGCCCGCCCGGTATGCAGTCGCGGTTTGGACTCTCGACTTTCCGCACGGGAGCCCAGTGTTCTAACCACTGGAGCACACTGGTGCAGAAGGTGAAGGCAATATTACGAGAAAATTCCATTTACAATGCTGAGTAACTATAAATATGGAAGCAGAGTAGATAGTGTTGTACGAATATGAAAAAAATTGATAAAATTCCCAAATAATTGTATACCAGTTTCTTCTGTTTCGTTCGAAGAAAGCCTAGAAAGTAAAATGAATGCTCAGAATAGGGTGGCAACATGACTATCAGTTTTGTTTCTACTTCCTTATACGGTTACCGGGAAATCAGACCTTAAAATCAGAATAGATGGTGAAAAATTGAGCTAAATCAACGTTTTGAAAGTGTAAGTAAGTAATCCCCACTATTTGCCGATTTTAACTCCTCTACAATGCGAATCATGGAAAAAAAAGTATAGTAAAAAGTCGAATACAAAATGTCTTTAAAATTACAATTTAATTGCCTCTATTCTGCGGAATTTTGAAGAAATAGGGCCAATAGAGCGGATGTTCGAAATAGAAGAATGAGAGCCAAAAGCTTAAAAAAGCTCCTTGTGATTTCCAATATAGTGCTGGAGAATTGTGGAAAAGGTAATGAAGACTCGAAAGGTGTTTTTAAATTATCTCTTAATTACTCTACATTACTGTGGAATACTGAAGAAAATGAAAATGTACAGCCACCTTCCAGAAATCTGGGTGAAATTCAATTCAAATTCTTACTACAGTGTTCTAAGGATTCTGAAAAAGCAATAGATTGAGTGGTTTTCGGAAGAGAAATGCCGATCGTGTACTATTACATAAGATTATGGTGTAAGGGAATTCTGAAAAGCATACGAAAGAAATATGGGACTACAGTTTTATTTAATTGTCTGTTTAATTTCCTCGATAGTACTGTGAAATGATGAAGAATGGGAAGAAAGAGAAAAAAAAATTCTTGGAAATTCCTTATCAATTGCTTCCACAGTGCTGCTCGAAAGAGAAAGGTTCTGGTAAAATGGTAATCATATTTCCTTATAATATCTGCTATAATATTGTAGAGAGAAAGAAAGATTTGAAACATGAATCTTTCATTTACATCCCAATCTAATTCCTTCTATAGTACTCTGGAATGCGGAACAGAAAGAAGAAATAGAATGAATACTTGAAAATCCCATTCAAATTTTATGCTAAATTTCCATTCAATTTCCTATCCATGTTTCTATATAACCTTGGAGCAGTACGAACAAACCGGAGTAACGTAGTGCGAAGCGTAGCGGTAACAGTTCATTCAAATTTTAATCTAATTCCCTCTTCTAGTCCTGTGAAATATTGAAGAAAGGCAGAAGCAGATTCGGTGCTCAAGAGAGAGGGCGAGGGTAAATTCTCAAGTAAATCTCCATATATTCAGTCTGTAATACTGATGTAAAGAACATGAAGTCGTAGACTAAATGCTTGAAAGGTCTTATCTAACTTCACTGCAAAATACCAATCACATGCCAATTAATTATGCAACCGCGGTATCACATACCAATTAGCATGTAATTGGAATTTCGTGGTCGAATTAAATCGAAATTTGATTAAAACTATACGTCCATCTTTCAACCGCTCACTCTAACGGAAGAATATAGGCAGTGGTTAGTATACAGGGTGTATCAGAAATATGTACAAACATTAAATCCACAAATCTGCAAAAACATTTCTTATCACGTGCCATAAACCAATACTATTAGGTAGGTCATTAATTTCTATTCAGTTATCACAAGCCAGGCAAGTTTTTACGTGTTTGCCACTTTGGATTTACTTTACAATTAGGTAATAACCTTCTACAACTTAAATGAATTT